>JAWQRP010003685.1:0-12952 GCA_033557875.1 Quadriops clusia
GGAGTTATCTCCGAAAAGACACGTCTATTCCTGACCTTCATATCCTCAATGGTAGTTGGAGGACGCTGGTACACCTTATCTTTAACGCAACCCCAAAGGAAAAAATCCATTGGGGTTAAATCCGGGGAGCGAGCTGGCCAAGGGATAGGTCCCCCACGTCCTATCCATTCTTTCATTCAAAAAATCTCGCACAGGGCGTGCAAAATGAGGAGGTGTACCATCTTGCATAAAAACAAGACCACGCCTTTCTTCTATCGGAACGTCCTCTAAAAGTACAGGAAGTTCATCTTGAAGAAATGCTAAATAAACTTGTCCATTCAATTCCATCCCACACATTAAGGGACCAAGTCCTTTGGTCATAAATTAGTAATGGGCCGTGAAATGGCAAATAGAACCAGTTTAGGCGGCTCTGCTCCTTTCAGGTACATACAGAGGCACTTGCAGTCGGCCAGACAAATTTTGATATTGCAGTCAATTAAATGAATAAATTAGTGACTTAATTAAGATTTTTCATAATAATATGGGTATCGTTGTACGCGGAAAACCCAGGGGAACCATAATTCCTTAAAAACCCAATAGTGATGGTGTTTTTTCAAGTGTGATGTGCGCTTGCCCGAAAACTGTACGTCATAGAAAAAAAACGTTATTGGAAAGTTTTGAAGTATTTAATGAACTGAATAGATACTAAAAAATTTCATTTTTTTAACTTATTAAATAAAGGTGTTACAGTTATTTAAAAAAAAACATTTTTTAAATAACCACTGTGTGCGCATGCGTCAATATTTTGAAACAATATTTACATCGATGTACACAGAATGAGCAGCGGAAAAAGGATATTTAAAAAAAAAATTATTATGATTATGTTTTTTACAGTTTGATGTTCGCATGTGGGAAAAGTAGGAGAGTTAGATAAAAATTTTATGTGAGTTTTTTGTAGCTTTTTATGCGTAGAGTAAATCCTCAAATTTTGGTAATTGTATCTTTGTTAATGACGCTACAATTTCAGTGGTTCACTTTAGGTGAGACACCCTGTACTTTTTAGCATTCTCAAGATGCCCCATACATGGGCAAAACGTCAATATCCCGTAAACTTATAATGATTTGATGTTATTAGTTTCACTCAGACCTAAATCCCTAGATTAAACAAATTGGTAATGATCTTATACAAGACATTAGATTAAGAATTACAGATCGTAAAATAAGAAAAAAAGTATGAATTTTTCAGACAATTTAATACCCAACTAAATGTTCTACTTTTTTATTGATTCTGCTGAGGATCACGAACATTTTCATCCTCAACAGATCAGACTAGATCAATTTGTGATCATCTGTTATCAAAGCTAATTTTTGTGAACTGTGGGCGAAATATAAAGTTCAAAGAGCTATTTATTTATTTGCAAATAATTAAACAATAAATTAAATCAGTAGAGGAGCTAAATTTCCGAATTATGTATATATATATATATATATACACATTGATATTCAACTTTGTGAATAATATTGCTGCAAACAGTATTTTAGGCACAAGTTTTCCCATTCAGAAGCCACGGATATAATTTTATATTATTCAGGATTATACCCCTACATTATAAATATTCTTAACTAATATTCATTACTAATCGATCATTTCGTTTCCAGGGGTTGAGGCAGTGCCCTAGTATGTACAAAGATGTTTATTACAAAGCCAACAGTTGGAAGCAACACTGAGGGTTAAACAAAGTGTACAGCCATAAGACAATGCTTCTAAGTGAAAAATACATATCCAATAATATATCATCATTGAGTGATGTGAAATGACAAAAATAGTGCTAAATAAAGGTAAAACATATCATTTGGGAAATGTGACTGACATGTGTTAAGCTAAAAACAATAATGCTTTAAACTAGAATAGTTTCAATAAGAATATTGATAATAATATTTATAAAATATTGCTAGATTGTTATCATTGAAGTCATTATTTTAATAAGGAAATGTATTTTTTTGTAGTCTCTTTTGATTGTAAATCTTTATAGAACGCATTACTTTTTTAAGTATCGTCTGTATACTATGTTTTTACAATAAACTGAACAAAAATATTTTGTGCTTCATTACTTCGTATTAGTAAAAATAATAATAAAAATAATAAATATAAAGTACTAGAAGAAACCTTCACGGGAAAATGCATTTACTTGAAATGCGGTATTAAACTTTGCATAATTCAAAATTCTCTTAATATTGATGTCAAATTCTATCCATTAGCAGGACATTAATTATTCGCGGCAAAAGTGCCAAACTGAAGCGTTCATAAATTATTTTCTGGAAATTAACATCTCGGTATTTAAATTTTTACCAACAGCCGAGGCTGTGCACTGTGTTTTGATTATTTTTATTTTATTTTAATGTTCTTAGAAAACTCTACACAAAGTTGGTAATATTTTACTCCGCAACAACGAGTGGTTTCACTCTTTTTATTTTATTAATTTTTAATAATAATAATAATAATCCTTACTTTAAAAATATTGTATAAAGCCGAAAAAATTATAAATCTTCATTGCTCTTGCATCAAATAATCAATCTTGCATTTTCCATATAAGAAAGGTGCGGTAAAACAAACACACGGCGCAATTAAATTTAAATTTCCACCGAATTAACTTAAGTGCCGTTGATTACAGGGCAAATTTGTAAAGAGCTTGTAAATATATCAACATTTAAATTTCTTAAAGCAAATCCGTTGATGATGTACGTAATTAGCTAAATTGGCTTCAAAATAGGTGCAGAGAAGCAACCTAAGAAGACTTTTAAATTTTCAATTTTTGACTTGCACCCTAACATATACTGTATCAAATAAATCATTGGCGGGGTTAGCAGCCATGCGAATTGCATTGGTACATTGATATTTTAATTTCCTGTGTTGTAATTCTATGAAAGCATATACGTTATTGTTCGATTGATTTTGACCTATTAATTTCCTACTGTTCATTTATGCGCCAACTCGACGGTTGATGGGAAAACCCATGCCAGTGCATAATAAATATAAACAAATTAGAACTTAAGTCGCCCATTATTAAAGGGCGTTATTAGTTGCATTAAAAATAAATTAATTTACTATGCATGGCTGGGATTTTAATCCCCAGTTCGTCAAAAATTGCAATGAGATTATAATACAATTTGCTATATCGCGTCTGAAAAGTAACTAGAGGGACATAAACGAAAGTGATTCTAGGTGGAATGCCTTACTTGTTATGCAAATGATATTGTAATCTAAGTTTTAAAACGGTCCTTAAGCTGCTGGTTTAATCATGTAAATTTTTCCCTTATACTTTAATAATAATCTTGTTTCTCGTTACATTAACTGTTACCTTATACAGCGTATAATTTTTAGTGGCAGTCGTATTATATGTTATTTATTTTAATTGAATGTGGGCATTTAGGGAGAATAAAGAAACATAAATCTTAGTAATCTTAATTATTACACAAGAATTATTTCATTTCCATTTTTTAAGACGATGCAGCAACAACTACTTGGACATTCTGCAATAAAAAAAACAAATACTTTGCAGTACCGTTTTATTACAAAATATTTAAAAAATGATTTAAAAAATATTAGTATTGCCAAAATATGTCCATACTAACTCTATAACTTTTCGACATATTCCTCCAATCCTCACGTAACCATTCTCACAAGCTAATTTGATAATTGTGTACCCTTTAATGTGCGCAGGTGTCGTTGAGCTACCGTCAGGACATTCTTGCTCACTTGCACTTAATACACTGGACAACAAAAGGAGAGCAATTACCACTTGAAGCATGTTGTCGTTGGCAGAAATATCAAAATATTTTACTAATTCATTTTATCCTTAGAGGTTATCGCAATGACACTAACCGACTTATGAACGGCCTTTTCATTGGCTTAGCATTATTTTTTATTTTATTTATCTGATAATATCAAATCCAATCGCATTTTTATGTTTAAAGTGTATACGCAATAAAAACGATTACATTGCCAAAAATTAACTTTTTTCTCGAATAACCTGCAAAGTCTTGTCTGCAAACTAGAACGAGTTTATAACATATATATGGTGTTTTTTTTTATTTTTAATTAATTGCGACAGTAATTACGATCATTAAGAGCAGTATTCTGTAAATAATTACTGAAAAACCTCGACAGCGGACATATAGAGAAGAAATTTCATTTGATCGTCTCCATTACGTAGGAATCGAGACGTAAAATCGAAAATAATAACCTTAAAATATAGAGAATACAGTCAAGTAAGTAAAATTTTATTTGCAATTTCTTCCTTGTATTGAGCTTCTTAGAATTAAAAAACTCTAAAAGAATGATAGTGCATTGGTTTATTCAAAAAGATAACGAAAAACTAGATGACCTAGAACACATTTGCTACTTTGATCAAAAATAATAATTTTAGAATTTTTTTCTAATTTAATAGTAATTTGTATGATTAATAGTAAAATAATCGAAAGGTTCTTTCCAACAACAGAAGTAGATAGTTCGAGCATCGGTTAATGTACGGCAGAGGGTCGGCTAAGGATCGAAATATAGGCAACCAGACATTCATGTGTACAGATTTACCGTATAACGACGAAAATTTTAGACCCTGTGTAGTACATTAATCGATTCTTGAACTATCAATTCGTGCTGTTGGAAAGAACCTTAAATCAAAGATTATTGAATATATAGAGATCTCTGACCTTACGAAAGATAACGCAACACGCGT
This sequence comes from Quadriops clusia, assembly GCA_033557875.1. NCBI lineage: Eukaryota > Metazoa > Arthropoda > Insecta > Coleoptera > Hydrophilidae > Quadriops > Quadriops clusia. The sequence continues at coordinate 4,716 of JAWQRP010003685.1, forward strand.
AAGTTTGGTTGCCTATACAATTTTTAAGAGGTTATTTGATCTTGTTAGGGTGGAGACGTCATTAGACTAAACAACTTTGAACAAAAATACGATAAATATGCAGAAGTTCGGTTATTTAGAGAACGAGTCTATTTTTTCAACTGGTCGACAAGGCTTTAGCTTTCAAGATAAATAAGTAAATACACACAACGAACACTATAAGAGCTATAACCTCAAAGGTAAATAAATATGTCAATTTATGTGACAGATACGCGTTGATTAAACTGGTTACTGGTTATTACGTCACCGCTCCCCTAATAAGTGCTGCCGCTTTAAGCGGCGGGGAGCGGCAAACAGTTTGCAAAAAGTAAATTGCGTGAGATATCTATATACGTATATAATCTTTGCTTAAATTAAATGCGGTATATATTATTATACAAAACTACTAAAACTAACTGCTAATGATACATGTTATGCACGTTTGTAAAGTGGGTTGCTTATGCGGCAGACTTTATATACTGTTATTTATAAGATACATATATAAACCTCTTTGAATCAGAATATATAGATAAAAAGAATTCAATAGAATGGTTGCAAAGAGATATAATTTAGCATGAAGGAAATGTGTCAAGTGTAAACCAGAAACTGTTGTAACTAATAACCAAATTAATATATTTTGGGATACTAATACAACCATATGCTAGTACAAATAGAAGAATAGAAACCAATAAACCAGCTATTGTGGTTGTATTAGACTTTGAAAACAAAAATGCTGTAGTAAGTATAAAGAAAAGACAGTCAGTCAATCAATAAGTCAAACTGTCAAGCAATCAGTCAAACAGACAGTCAATCAGTCACGCAGTAGCATTTAGTTCGTTTCATTTCATTCTATTTTTTTTTGTTGAAACAATATATTCTTATTAATTGAATGTATACATTTTATATATATTTATAAAGATATACTATTGACATCATTTTACATTAGCTAAGTATGACAAGAACATAAATTCATATCTGAAAAAAATATATTGCAGGTAGACTAGTTTACGAACGTACTCGCGTTATTCAGGAACGAACCCCCCTCGCTATAAAATAAACTGTTCCATGTCCTTGCAGCACAGCTGACTTGATAGTGGCTTATATATAGGTGTGTGTGTGTTGGTGATATACCTATATGGCAGAATCTTCTACACTTCCTTATAATAAAAGGTTTAAGCGATATTCATAAAATTGGTCGAATTGATTGTAACAGCATTAGCGAAACTGCGAGCACTTGATTGATTCAATTTAGTCCTGCAATTGATTTTTATTTCTTTAACATTTAGTGTAATATGGAGGATTAAGTCTCCCCCAGTCACTTCATAATGGATTGTAAGTATGTAATAATTATTATGTAGGTATTTTCTTTCTTGAGATCATTGACTGGTTTATCACTGAGAAACAAGTGAATTTTGCGTTTTCGTTGTTTTATATTATGTAAAATGATTTGCCTGCTTTCTTGATCGTGTTGAAATCGTAACAAAACAAGTTCCTGGGCAAAGGTCTCTGCAACTTTTCATTGTTGTTGTTTACTTCCTAGCCTACTTGAATTGAAATTACAGGTAAAATAAATGGGTGTGGAGATAATCTCATAGCTAACTAAATTCTCAACTCTCAGCACACGCCAATTGGTGGAAAAGACAGCACTTTTTTATTTTCACTTCCAACACGTTTATTTCTCTTTTAAATGCCTCTAGCTCTCAGATATGCGTTGGGAAACTATAAAAAGGGGATGTGGTGCCGATACCTTTACACCGATTTTGTAGTACTTTGTGTACCTGGCAGGTGCTCTAGTCTAGTGCGGTCGATTCCACCATATAGCGTGTGTGCTCACGTAACATTTCGGAACGTGTGTACCGAAGGGTTAAAACTATAGCTATAGCTAAAATTATAGTTATAGCTAAAACTATAGCTTTAACTAAAACGATAGCTATAGCTATAGATAAAAACTTATATAGCATACTATACAAAACTTATTAGAAAGTTTGCTATTGTTAAAACTCTATTAAAACAACAACAAATTTACATGTGGACTTATGTCTCATCTCAGACACATGACAAGTGAAGAAGATGTTTCCATAATTATTTCATTTTCAGGTTTCAAACATTACGAATGAGAAGATAAAATGAACATTAGGCAATGGAAATTTTTCGGCCTATACATGGAGGTTTTGCAATTCAATTTTGTTTGTGGTGCTGTTCGCTGTGGGCATTAGCGACACCATTCCAAACAAGACAAGGAGATGGATTTTATGAATCGGGAACACCTCGAGGGTGCAAAATTGAGGCATCCTCACTGCAATGCTCGAACATCAATGCTCTTGACTTAAGTCGAATGAGAAATCTGAACAGACTCATTCTAACCAACGTAACAATTGACCAAATCGATGCCGCAGACGTACAGCATTTAGAATGGACGAAGAGTCACATAACTGACTTAACCGTTGCGATTAAAAATCCCCGGAAGATGCAAACTCTAGATGTTAGCTACAACGATATTCTATTCTTCAAGAACAATTCCTTCAAAGATTACGTCCGGTTGTTCTCGTTGAATTTGTCCCATAACAAGATAAACGACCTTCCGCGGAACATTTTCATCGGCGCTTCGTTAAAACAGCTATGTATATCACACAATTCCCTTCGTGCGATTCCGTTTCAGGTGTTTGCGCCAATGCAAGACCTCATTCTTTTAGACCTATCCCACAACTTCATAGTAACTATTTTAGATCATTTCTTCAAATTTAATAAACACATTGAAGTTTTACTGCTGAATGACAACAAAATAACTAAACTGACTTCTAATTCACTAGCCGATTTAGCGGATCTTCGAGAACTCGATCTGTCGAATAACTCTTTAACATCCGTCTCAAAAGGTCTCTTCGATTCGTTGAATAATATGCGGCAACTAAATTTAGCTAATAATCCTATAGCAAACATAGCTAGTGGGACATTCCGGGGGTTGTTAAGTTTAACGTATTTAAATTTAAGCGGGAACAAATTAAAACATTTAACTTATGGGATGTTCCATTTTAGTCAGGGCATTAGGCATTTAGTGTTAGACAATACTCGAATAGAAGTCCTGCATAACACGGAATTGCTCGGTTTGCCTCATTTGGAAACGTTATACCTTAGAAAGAACGAGTTTCTAAAAGAATTGGAGGCCCATGTTTTCGCAGACACCCCTTTGCTTCGTACTTTAGATATCAGTGATAACGCTTTAACGTTTTTACCATTATCGTTGGCGAACTTAAGCAGTTTAAGTCATTTAAATATATCTGGGAATCCATGGGCGTGTGATTGTCGAATGTATTGGTTCGCTCCTTGGGCGGACATGAACAAGGGAAAAGGTGTGACTTTATCGGAATTAAGTTGTGGCCCACATGCTTATCCGAATGATATGTTGCCGACGCTGAATCACTTGAATTGCACCGGGCCTAGGATTATTTACAAAAGTCCAACGAATCAGTATCGATTGAAAACGAATGCGTTGTTAGAGTGTAGGTACTCGAGTAATCCTCCAGCTTCGATTACTTGGATAACACCGACTAGGGAAGTGTATCATTGGAACCCAGATCCTAGCATTGACGATGTGTTCCACAAGCATCCTCATGCTCACGATCAGTACATGAATCCTATGAGAACAATACCGCCTAGGATCCAAGTTCTGGATAACGGGACTCTGTATATACAAAACGTTACTAGAAGCGATTGTGGTCGATACACATGTTATGCAAGCAATCCCGTCGCTAATTACACAGAAGATGTATTATTGCACATCGACCCGACAGATTGGAATCACATCAGAATTCTGAGTATAATTGTGGGAGTACAATGTGCTGCCATCTTCCTGGGAGCAACTTTGATTTTTCAGTTCATCCGGGGGATACTTAACAAGTACGTAAATGATTATTATATTTTTATGATTATTACATTTACAATTGGAGTTTATTAAGTGCAGTGTAATTATTTGTTTGCTTTACAGATTCGGTATCCTTAACAATTGCTGTAGTTTTTGCAAAAGGGATAAAGTTTCGCCTCGAGCTCGACAGATTTATGCCATGCTTGATAATATTGAACAGTATAAATCACAACAATTAGAGAGGCTTAGAGAAAATTACACACAACAGGTAAAATATACATAAAACTTATTTCTTTAAACCTTTTTATTTTTATTATTATACTACATATTGCCTTTGTTTTTTAGGTAACAAGAATTAAAGATAACTGCACACAGCAAATGGAATGGATTCAGAATAGTTATCAAACACAAGCTAAGCACCTTAAAGACATCAGAGATATTGGCACGCAGCATTTAACAACTCTTCGAGATCAGTACTTTGATCAGGTTTGTATCAATAAAGTTATGAAAACAAAGTTCGGAACCTTTCGAAATACAGAAAACCAGGACATATATCTTAAATTATCTGTATTAACATGTTAACCTCAGGGTGGCATCAATGTGATGCCTCACCTATCTGTAACCATGGGACCGCATGGCATAGCAGTAATACCATGTGTAATTCAACGTCGTGCCGTACAAAACTTGAAATTTATTGCATAAATATTATACTATGCGATTTTAAAATAGTGAATTATAAAAAACGCAGGCTCTTTTGTTGATCTAAAAGGTGGTGAATTGCCATCAAAATGCCCACATTTTTATAATTCAAACGTTTAAAATCACCCAATATAATCGTACTTTGCAAAGCACGTGAGGACATAAACTTGTAGGTCTTGTATACAGAAGAGTCAAATGCGGAGCAAACCGCCGTTGTCGACCAGTTACCGATTAATTGCTCTTTAAAACACCTTTATTTGCGAAAGCATCTTGTATTTTTTATCAGTTTCAGAAAAACTTTAAATCAGATATATTTAGCATAAATTAAATTTTATCTTTTCTAAACAAGGTATAATAAGCCATTACTATAAAAACAATATTTTATAATTAAAATATTTTCATTTTTTTACTGCATGTACTTCAAAACAACAATAATGTTTCTGGCATTAATTACTCTGATATTTAGATCTCCTACTTTTATTTTGCGCCTCCTTTTTTCTACGTTACTTTTTAGAGCTTCATAGCACACAACACATCTATTTTGTTACATTTTTAGAAACAGGAGGGTAAAATATTCACTTCAACATTGCTTGTTTTTACAACCTGGAAACGTTGTTTTACAAACTTACAAAGTAATTTTAAGAACATGAAATTGTAATTTACAACCATTCAATGATCCACCTACAAAGTCATTTGTATTTTTACTAATTCAAAACGTACTTTTACAATCCTGAAATTGTAAGTCTACAACTAATCATTGTTCCACTTACAAAGTCGATTGTAAGATTACAATGCAATTTGTAATTTTCCGTTTGGTAGTGTAACCACTTTGGATAAAACGTGATTTATTACAACTAGTGGTGTAAAGTTACAAGTCAATGGAATTTTACAACGCCAGGCATTACCAACTAAGTTACCAATGCCTGGTATTGTAATTTTACAACGAAATTTTTTACTGTAGATGATAAGTAGAAAATTATCGCAGAGGAGATTGGAAACAATGACCCTGAAGTAGCCAACCTGGAAATTTATTTAAATTATTTATCTAAAATCACAAGATTATTTGACTAATGATGTTGCTTGGGGTTCTTCCAAAACTAGATATCTTTATGAGGTCAATTCCATGTTTCAACAAAGGTTCTAGGACATATCAGGCAAACTTAGATCCAATTATATTGGAAATCATTCTAATTCAATTTTACTCGAAACACTTCAAATCGTCGCTTGAGTGCAATAGTAGCATAAGTCAAAATTTTCGAATTTTAATATTTTTATGTAATTCAATGTTTATTGATCATCTCCACCAGTGATAGAAGTCTCATAAGTGCAACTGCTATAGTAAAGTCTCTTCATCAGTAAATATAAATAGGTTATAATTTCAAAAATGTGTAGAATAAGCATAAGTATAGGTACGTATTTTCAACAAAATTTTTATTATTGGATAGCGTAAAGACAGTACTATCGCGTGAAAACAGTACTCTGAAGTTATCTTCATTATAAAAAAAGTTACATAACTTTGATCATTTTCAGGACAAACAGAAAAACACTTCTCCTGTAAAATTGGAATATTGTGACTTATGCTAGTTCTGCATTTAAGCGACGAAATCTTCTACTATATTATGAGCCCTTTTAGGGAAGCAATATCCAATATCGCCCGTTTCTGATCACGTGATAACAAGTTTAGAATTTTAAATGGAACAATCTGTATATTATTAACTTTTAAGAAAGCTAATTTTAGAGGAATTTAACGATATCATATTTATTAGTGTTCTAAATGTAACATTAAGTTGTACATTTCATGTCTGTTGGTTTTTTCTTTATTTCTTTAGCGTTTAACGCCGGTTTTTCCACGGTGGTTCGCGAACCCCTAGGGGTTATCGAACTTTACAATATTTTTTGCTTGAATCCCCTTTATAAAGTGAGATATTATGAATTTGAATCGCAACCAAATTTTACTATTTTAATTGCAACATTTTTTCGTAATCAGAATAACACCTCCGTGACTAAGGTTCAAAGTACGGACCCCTAACACTAAAAGCCAGTACCTTATGGCAAAATTGACATCTAGGAAAACAGCACAACTTTCACATTCGGTCAAACTTCTGTTTTTGTTTTTGGCTTTTAAATTTCTTGGACTTCTAATTTGGAAATTGCATGTTTTTAATTCTTGGTTTTGGAGTCCCTTTCTCTTACATCAACACAGAGGCAAATACAAGATTTAACTCAATACTTATAGAGGAAATTATCACAACAATCTCTAGAAACATACCTACAGAATATATACCAACGAACAGAGAAAAAATTTAAAAAAACAAAAGAACGGAACATCAAAAAGATAACATCAATGAAAACCACTCAACGCTCAACGCAGCTATTACCAAACACCAATCCAAATTGGATACAGAACGTCTCTAACACACAAATACCAGAGGAAGTGAAACACGTCCTTGGTCTGGGCCCAAGCTTTGCTACATGTTATAAACCAGACGAAATCCCAACAGAGAAAATCATATCGGCGTTGGAACCAGCTCTTCACCACATCCCCTACACTGACCAGGATGACATCAGAATGAAAGTTCAAAACGGTGTTAACACACATAAGAGGAAAAACAACACAAAACCACATGATCACAAGACAATTAACAAGTTAATTAAGAAGACATCCACTTTCGTAAAGAACAACCCACAAATTAGTATTCTACAAGCAGACAAATCCAACAAAACTGTGATAATGGACACTGAGGACTATGAACAAAAAATTGGAAACCTACTAGGCGATGCTACCACTTACAAAATCCTTAATCAAGATCCAACCTTAAAAATGCAGGGTAGGAATAATTATAAATTTATAGACAAATTAAAAAAATCAAATGCCATTGACCCATCACAAGTTTCCAAATTAAAGACCTATAATGCCTTGCCTCCCAAAACTCCATAAACCCAACCTACCCCTCCGTCCTATTACCAGCTGCTGCCAATCCCCATTCTACAAATTGTCCAAGTTTCTGGCTCAGATACTTAATAACATAATTAACAAAAGTGAGTTTACCATCCAAGATTCTTGGTAATTTGCAAAATTTATTAAAAATCAAATTATACCTCTCAACTATATTCTTATCTCCTTAGACGTTGTTTCCCTATACACCAGCATTCCTCTCCACCTAATCCCTCCTCTCATAAAAAAAATGGCAACTAATAGCTCCGCATACTACCTTAAATCAAAACGAGTTAATTGATGCTATTAATTTGGTTAATAATAATGCTTTTGTTCAATTTAAGAATCAATTTTATATTCAACACAAAGGCCTCCCCATGGGAGGACCTTTATCCTCTGTGCTGGCGGGGCTGGTCATGGAAGACCTGGAGCAGACCGTTATCAAAAACCTTCCTTTCAACCTTCCTTTCTACAAAAGATATGTAGATAACATCCTTATCATAACTGATCCCAAAAATATCCCAACCATCATCCAATCCCGAGATCCAATTCACTTGTGAAACACAACATAATAACAGCATAAATTTCCTTGACATCAGCGTCATCAAAAACAAAAATGGTTCCATAAGTACTAAATGGTATACCAAGCCTACAGCATCCGGACGATATCTCAATTTCCTATCCATTCAACCTCTATCCCACAAACTCAATGTCATCCATGCACTT
>JAWQRP010003686.1:0-12951 GCA_033557875.1 Quadriops clusia
CTTCCGGTTATCCGAATTAACCCAAAAGTTGATACGAGCTTACTTTTTAGCTCAAATGACTACATACCAAATTTCATCAATCTAGCTCAAGTCGTTTTTGAGTTTTCGTGTTTACACACACACACACAAACAGACAAAAAAGCAAAAAAGGGCCAAATCGACTCAAAATTGCTCAAAACGTCGAGAATCATCAAAATCTCAAAAATTTTCTTTCGCATGATCACTATACTTTCTCTGCGAGAAAGTAAAAAATAACAAATGACAGAGAATATTCATAATTATGGAAAAAAGAGAAAGAAATGCAGAAAATAGTTACACAGAGTCCAAGAAAAACAATTGAGGGGGAAAAACGACTTTAGTAAGTTGCTAATAGATGGCTATGAATAGAAATGGAGTAAGAAAAACGAATATTTAGAAAAGTCAAAAACCTAGAATGATTTTATGCTAGGTAGTGTAACAAAATTCTTATGAGAGTTAAAAATGTATAAAATAGATTTAATTTACATCCAGCCAAGTTTGTAAAAATAAAATAAAGCCTACCTTATTGTTTATAGTTCTCAGTTTAATTAGTTTAATTTCTATTGTTAGAATTGAGTATCTTAACTTAATTTCCCTAAATTATAGAATATTTCGAATTACAATCATTCTAGTTGATCTCCCAAATTACTTACAGCTAAAAAGAATCTGGGAACTTCCTATTAGTTCTGAGTTAAGCACAAACTGACTTTTTGTAAACAAACCCGTTGCCAATGCAACCAATAGTAGACATTGATTACATGTAATAAAAGAAATTAGTTGCTACTACTTGATCCTTCTATAAAAATTAACATACAAAGTTACAAGAAAATACATTATTACAATTGAGGAATAACTGAAATAGAAATCATGTGATGATACCATCATATTTTTTGCAAAGATAATTTTTAAGACATATTATCCATGATATAAACAGATTGTCATACTAGGGGATCAGAATATGGGTTTTCGAAAATATAATTACCTATAACAAGTGATAAAAATATAGAAAAGGAATAAAATAAAACAATCGTTCCTCATTGTATAAAGGTACATTTATTTCTTCGACTGTGTCCACAATTTGAACAAGGTCAACAAAGGACCTAAATCGTACAATAATAACTGAAGAATATTTTTGATATAACGAGTAAGTTATACTAACTTGAAAATACTAGTATTTACATAAAATATCTATTGTCACTTTCTGTGTCAGACCACAGACGTTGTGCACAAGTAAGGGTAATATAATAAAAATATAGTCAAAAATAGAACGAAGCATAAATACTTTTGAGCATGTAGGGACTGCTCTACGTAATATAATATTCAGACGTTGTTCATAATAGTAATAATATTATCATAATAAGTATAACAAATGTGCGCAATAACAAATATAATTTATAATGTAGAAATGTTGGACTTACGAAAAGAACGTGAAAAAGTGACCATTACAAAAAACGATTTGCTCTATAGTCGATTGTATAAAAATTGACACAACCAAAAGTATGAACGGACTATATCTAGATAATTAATTAGTTATTATGTCATTTTAATATGTATAGAGCAGCCAAATTGCAAAAATTATTAAGACTAGAGTAAGATAATCTTCAAATAATAATAATAATATAAAGTGACTCATAAATTAATATTTAGTTTCATAAAATTATTAGTTCTGATAATCTTTAAGTTTGTCAAAACATAGTGAATTGACAAAGTAATCCTGATATTAAAGGATTATGATTTTACACTTATGTTCTAACAAAATTATGTGGTAACACAATTGTGTTTTAATAAAATAATCATCTAACAATGTTATTACGAAAATTATGTCCGCAAAATTAAATTTTCACGAATTGTTGTTGATTAAATTTTCACAAATTCTTGTTTAGTTAAATTTTAAACGAAGTAAAGATTGCAATACTTTTACAAGAGTTAGCTGCAAGATCCCGAAAGGTGAATCTTTTTTTTGGAAAAGTAGGAATATGCAACAGTTGCATAAAAATCACAATACAATAAGATGGAAGGAAGTCGGGAAAAGTATTGCACAAGATGATTAAGCAAACTAACTACAAATTATTACTGCCTGTACAAACTAACAATATATAAAAGTTACTATACACTAAGCCTAAAATAGGCCTTGTATTTATTTACATCTACACATACGATCTAGTTCAGAAAATTTGTAAACATTTTGAGACATGAAAAATTTGAGCCGAAATTCATTTTTCTAATATTCAATTAATTGTATGTATACACAATACATAAAAGTTAACATTAAACTAACCAATGTACTAAAGTTAATAATCACGAAATCATGGCAGATATGCTGATACAACAGATTAAAAATTAATTACATATTGTAGGCTACATATATGGGGTCTAGTTGGTCGGCCAGGAAGCCGTCTCGTAAATGCATACGTTGCTTCTCGCCACGGGAATTTATTGGAACAACTCCTGGATCGACAACGACTACTACTCCGACTATGAGGTGATGCTCCTCAAGGACCGTGTTAGTGACTAAGGGTACTAAGTCCAAAGCTTCACTTTCATTTCCGTCTAATTCCACTACGACCACTAGTAAATTGGTCCATGTGAAAACAGCACTGGAAAAACCACAAAAAAATGTTTATGATTATTTTTATGATTGGTAAAAAGTGAGAATAAATTCTTACCATTCTGCAATCTTCTTATGGCACCTCAACACGCTGTTCTCAATATCAATAGGGTGGTATCGCATTCCTCTTAACATGATAGTTTCATCTAGAGCTCCGACAACAAACACAGCATCGTGTAGTTCTGAAGCTTCCGCAGTGATGTGTTGTTGTGATCCCAAAGATTCGGTGTCGCTTCCCACGATGATCGTTTCATCCGGAGCTACACTTGACGTACATTCCGTACGTCGGAGGAATCCTAAATATCCAGTTCGAGCGTAAATTTCTCCAGTATTTCCCGTGACCAGCCTGGCATTGAAGTGGTCGGCGTAGTCGTTTTCGTCCCCATATATCGTAAAGTAGCCGCTTGCAGAATGCCCGCTTTGAACCCAAATTTCTCCTAAATGTGAGTCTCCGCACTGACCCTTGGTTTCCGGATTAGCAATTATCACTTTCACTCCTGGAAGAAGCTTTCCGCTTTCCATGAGACACAAGCTGTGCGGACTGCCCCTTTCGACCAAACTGACCCTGTCGTTCCGCAGGGCCCTTAGATCCACATAGACGCTCGAAGGCTCTGGACTCGAAGCACCTTGCAAACATATCGCCACGTTGACTCGGCAGCCGAAGGAGGTGGAAACGGCCCGTGGACTTAACCCTAAAGCACTGAATAACTTGGAGAAGCTCGTGGTCAAGTTGATCCTTGGTCTCTCCTCGGCCACCACCACACAAGTTCTTACACAGGCTAAGTTGACGCCTCGGGTCTTTAGTTGGTTTACCGAGGAGCCCAAGCCTTTTGTGCATAATTCCATTACGCCATAGGAACAGAAGGTATCACGGACTTTGTACTGGCTGACGGCGGTGAGCCAGAGGCCTGGATTCACTTCCACTTCGGATGGCGGGATTAGTATCGAGTGGTGGCCTGAATATATACTACTTAGGCACCTAAAATACAACAGTCATTAAGTTCTCTTTGAGATGAATTAATTTATTTGCATACCATAAAACAAAAGTATTAATTCTGAACCTCAGAGGTATGATATCGTATTTTCAACTTATTTCTATTGCAGTTACGATATCTTATTTCTGAGGTACAGAATTATTGATTTAAAACCGTCCTGTCATCCGGAAAACACCTTCACATAAAATAAAATAAGTGCAACATTGATGTACATGATATCTATGTTGTAAAACTACTTATAAAGCAAACAAAGCAGCTGAGGAAGGTCTAATTTTGACATCGATATTAGTCTTGAAGAAATAAATTGAATTAGTATGAATGTTTTTCATTCGTTGCATTGTTAACTATCTTGCTGGGATTTTATTACATAAAATAATCTGTAGGTAACAGAACAAGTGCTCTAATTTTATGGGTAAATTAATGACTGGATGTGGCTTAAGAACGAAAATATGTGCAAATTTGCAAGTATTAAAAATCTAACCACCCACATGGTAGGAAAAAATGTATTTCAATAATATGAATTTATATTTTTAAATATTTTAAATATATATTTAAATATCGGTTTTTCTTTTCATTTCGAAAATTATTTGACATTTTAATTTTTTGAAGATACATAAGCCATGTGTTGCTAAGAGACTGAGCTATGTTGCTAAGAGACTGAGCTATGTTGCTAAGAGAAATCAACATGCAGCTTTATTTGTGTAATATTACAGTAGCTAACCTATCGGAGACTTGTATTGTGTAAGGGTATTGTGGATCGTGTATTGCCCGCTTTAAAACATGACGTTAATGAAGGAAATTCAGACAAACAATTGACAGACAAAGACCGATAATATGACTATGCTACCTTTCACTGTTCACAAGTGCGCATCTCTAATGGGCAACTTACAAGTAACAAAAATTGACAAGTACGCACTTAGATGCAATGTAATTGAAATTATTTAAAAATAAGTTTTTTTTAGTAAAAAAAAATACTATCTCTTGTAAATAAAAACATTTCGAACATCTCCCATAAAATTTACATCAGTGGTCTTTGAACGGTTCTTGCACTTGATCCCTTAATTATCTTATAGTATATTATTATTCTTACCATAAAGCAAATCCTAAGCCACAATAGGGGTCCAAACATAAAGCAATGTGTCTACTCGGGTAAAGTTCACAAGCCAACTTCATGCTCCTACATAAGCTGGTGACGGCTGCATGGGACATCTTGATGCCTGCAAGCATGCCAGTTGTCGATACGCTAAAGTCCAAGTAAGCCAACATTTCCGCAGTTGGGGCCCTGTAAGGAACTGGCAACTTCTTCTTTGGCATGTCGTCTGTGTCCAGAATAAGTGGCCACGACTTGATGTCGACAACATTGCTAGCTTCCCTTGATCGCAACAGTTTAATAACGGCTTGAGTGGACAAAACAAGAACAGACTTAGACACGTCGACAATCATACGAACTGTCGGCAGAGTAGTCTGCAAGTTCTGTGGATGGGGTGGCCTAATCGTAACAGGAACTGCGCCGACAAATAAACAGCCATAGAAAGCACAAATCAGATCCAAGCCGGGCGGGAAAATAAGGGCGACATGGTCCCCGGTGTTCACACGTCCTTTTTCGTTGAGTAGGTTTCCGATCCTCTCGGCTCGTTTGTGCAGTTCCAAGCAAGAGAGGGTTTTAGCTACGGCTCCTTTGCTGTTTAAGAGGGTGAACAGTACATGATCGGATGTACTATGGGCTCTCCAGCGGAGAATTTCAGAGATAAATTGTTGCTATAAGAGAAGTTTTGAATAAAATAAGTTGTAGTCTACAATGGACTAAATGACATAGAAAATGTAACACCCTGTAGGACGTTATATACTGCAAGTAAATTTGTTTATATCAGGAATTTTAAAGGATAGTTCTTTAAGAGTCTTTTCATTTTATGTATAAATATTTGGCAACAATTTCGCATGAACATTTATGCATGTGACATCCCATCTCTAGACTTTTTCCTTTGTCTAAATGGATAAGCTGGCTACAAGTGAGGAATTGGAGGGCAATATTACTCTAGTCATTGTCTAAATATCAGTTGAAAAGCCTGAACATCATCGAAAATTGGATCTTTAGAATGTTAGTTGCAGTTACGGGTAACATTTGAAAGGAATAATCTGCAAAAAATAAATGTCAAGACTGATACTTTCTTATGATAATAAAGATTACAAAATAAAATTGGATTTTTTCATTGGTTTTTATTTTTGAAAAAAGGAACTCTAAGAGCTATGTTCTCGAGGCACTTGTAGCTTGGTGGCAACATTACACCATTGACTTATATATGTAGTATATATAATCAATAATTACGCTAACGATACCTCCTAAGTCTGTACGGAAATTTAAGAGGTACCGTTCTGGTACCAGTATGATAACTTTACCGAAGCTTCTAGAACACGGCTCTAAATAAATCCAATTTTAAGAAGAAAGAACACGGAGTTAAAGGAATTTTTTATACTTATCTAAAAAGACTGCCCCGTAGGGCAATAACATTTTATTTTTATTTAAATAAATCAAACATTAAATGTATGAATAGAATCCGATGATTAGCCTGAGGATGTGTAAGTGTTCACACAATATTGCAGTCATATATAAAAAGGAAAAACTCCCTAGAAAGTGACTTTTAAGATGGCTGACTAGTAAACAAACTTGTTTGTAAACATTGACATGCGTCCTTCTCTAACATCAGCAACAACGTATATCTATCCCATCGCGGGAATTTTGAACTCGTTTCCAACTTTTTATATTTCTTAAAAATTTGGTAATATTTTTCAAAATTTCATAAAGATAAAATTCTCTATGTTAAACCGTATGTCGCCACAGCAAGATTTTGTATGATAATCGATAAGAAAAAAAATAGTTATATATTTTACCAAAAGGGCGTTGTAGTTACCTTTCAAATCATGTTTTAAAGCATCTGCAAAAATCTCAACATATTCCGCCTAGTAATTTTTGAAATATCTGAAAAGTGCAATTTGTTTACTAGTCAGCCCTCTTAAAATTACTAATATTGTAATACAGTTTGACTAAATCAAAAGAGCAAATAAATTTTCCCTAGTTTATAATTTAGCACTAGAATAGGATTACCATGGGAATCTCAATACATTTGGCCTACTATGTTTACAAGTATTGTTTTGTTTTCTACTTTGATTTGTCAAACTAGAAGCTATCATTACAACTACAATTTTCTTTTGCTAAAGTAAGTGTAAGAAAGTTACAAGTTTACCAGCTATCATGTCTAAAGTTACTCTAACCTGGTGAGTCTATACATATTTTTTTATAAAAAAAAGAAAATAATTTGCGTCTAAAATCTTTTCTCGGCAGTTGGAGGGTTGTGGAACATGTAAGAATCATAATAAAAAAAATTCCGTTTCTTAAGGTGGCTGACTAGTAAGTAAACTTGTTTGTAAACATTAGCATGCGTTTTTCTCTAAGGTCAACGACAACGTATATCTATCCTGTCGCGGGAATTTTGAATCCGTTTAGAACTTTTCAGATTTCTTAAAAATTAGGTAGTATTTTTCAAAATTTCATAAAGAATAAATGCTCTTTATGTTGTAACGTGTTTCACCACAGCGAGATTTTGTACGATAATCGATAAGAAAAAAGTTATATATTTGGCAAAAGGACGTTGTAGTTACCTATCAAATCATGTTTTAAAGCATCTGCGAAAACCTCATCATATTCCGCCTAGTAATTTTTGAGATATCTGAAAAGTGCGGTTTGTTTACTAGTCAGCCCTTTTAAGGGCGTTGAGCAGCAAGGCAAACCTAATATGACAAATTTTTCCAACACTATTTAATCTAGGAATGTGCGGTTTTCGCCAAAAGTTTTTAATTATCATTCTGTATGTTTGGACACTGCCCTTTTATTGGAAATTTTTAGTTTTTTTTCTTGTTGTCCTAACAAAAGGAAAAAATCTTGTGTTCGGACAAAGGTAACAATGAATAATTAATTTAATTTTGATAACATTTTTTAATGTGAGCTCTAATTTTCAAAAAAATAATGTAAAAACGAAGCTATTTTTGACAGATCGATGTCTGATGGTATGGAACCAAGAATACTTTTAGAGGTGGAGCTAGAAGACCAGCAACAAACTCCATCCATTACGTGATTTTTACTACTTTCCCTCTTACCGTTGCTCCTCAGTACAATCGAAAAGATTGCTGCTCAACGGCCTTAATGCGTAATTTCTTAAAAAATGGGATATTGAATAGATGTTGGATTTCCAATAATTTGTGAAGCGCCTGAGAGATATTTTTCCAGTATGATATGTCAATGCAATAAATTTCTTCATAGAAAACATATCCGTTTTTTTCTGTAGGAATTGTGGTTTTTTTAAGCCGCGTTTACACCTGACAAGCTAAGAGCTAGAGTTAAAATATGAACTTTTTTTCTTGCCCATTTCGGTGCCATCGGTAAATTTATTGAACATTCGTAATGACAGAACAAATGCCTCTCAATTAATGTCCTTGAATATAACATTTAGACATAAAGAACGCTTGATTAGTTTTGATTCAATTGTGAACGAGGAGGCAATAATAACAGGGGCTACTTTTTTATTCTACAGAATGTATATAAGAAAAAACAACGATGTTGAAGAAAATCATCATATTGATAACATGAAGTCATAAGTTTTTGAAACAAAGAATTAAGTTCGAAAAGGCTGATGATTCAGTCAGAAATATTGTAAATAAAATTGAAAATAAAATCATATAAAAAAGAGGAGTATAGTGTAACTTATTATTTTTTAAATAATTCATCCTCTTAAATATGGACATCAATCAGAATAACGCTTTATTAATATAAATTTTAAATAATCTTGAAAATAATGGAATAAAATTTTAATCATTTCCTCCTCATCATATATTATATCATATATTACTTGGTGTTGCATTTTCTATGTCACAGTGTTTAGTATACTACATGTAATATTATATCATTTATTTTTATAATATTAATATCATTGCCTCAGAAAAACTTTGATACATCTCAAATCAATTACACATAACTGTATTTGATTGAAATATTGAAATTGCATCATCGTTCTTCTAGGACAACAATATTATTATACATCGTAATTTATACTGCACAATCGTTATTTTGTGTGTGATGAGTTACGTTACCTTTTTGGATGAGTCACTGTCTTCGTCAAACATCCCCATGTCCCTACCCTGAGCACTCGCGAGTCTGTTGCCCTGAACCAAGTTGCCAACAATGACAGACGCAGGCCCAACGTCTGAAACACAGTCGGTTGCTGAAAGGCAGAGGAATAACATGCTGTAGCATCACTCAAGCACAAGCTCTTTAGGTTAGTCTAGTAAGAAATGTGTAGTAATAGTAGTAACAACAGTAGAACTAGTATAGTGGTGAGCATAAGTAGTATAATAAGGCCTAAACAAGAAGAATATTTACAGTACAATTATATTATAGTACATAGTAATAATAACAATGCGACTTACAACGGACAATTTAAAACGACTTTACTTGGATAAGTAGGTATATACGTACTTGTTGCAAAAAGTACTTTAAATCTATACAAATAATTTTTAAATGCAAAGGTGACTTTAATCTAACAGTTGTAATATGTGGCAATCAATCTAATAAAAAAATTAAATTACATGGTTTCATTTTTTTAAATACCATGCAAAAGCTTTCTTGTAATTAATAATATTTAATAATTTGCTTTATTTGTGCAGGGAATATATTTCAAATAGAAGTTTGAAAAGAATAAAAAATTTAAAATTAAATAAACAAAAATCAGAATACTGCATCACTAACTTTAACTGAAATATATTAAAATTATTAAAGTAAATAATAATGTTTGTTGTAAAAAAAATTATACTCAACAAAATAATAAAAAATTATTTAACATAAATGCAAAAATATATCGATTTCTAATACTACAAATAAAAATAACCTAAGAAGCTTTTGCTTGAGACAAAATAATAAAAATATCATAAGATCCTCTGCAATGTTTGCTGCTTAATTTTCCTTTTTAAAAGGAGTTAATTTAAGTGTATTATATGTGATTTTAAAAAAGGTGCAACTTTTGCACTGTGTTGTTCTTTTGTGTAACTGCGACCCTTGTTAGTTGCTGCAATGGTGCAAATTCGCAACGCTAAAGTGATTTGTTAGTGCCACTCTGCCACTATACGCTTCCAATTTTGCCACAAAACATATAAATAACCAATCATTTATATTATTTGAAAACGATGTCAACATGAATTTTGGATGAATGATGAATAAAATATAAAAACTCAAAAGTACAAAGACTGCCAATTGTTGCTTCCAAAATGAGAATTTGATCAATTTATTGCTAGTGAAAAAAAACATTAACTCATAAAATTAACTAATAAATTAACTTAAATAATTATTCAATGAAAATTAATTCAATAAATAGGATATTTCTTTCTTTTATTAAAACAAAAATTACCTTTATTTTTATTTTTAGTAACAGGTTAACTTTGATCATTATTTACCATTACAAAATGCATTAAAATGCAAGCAAGTTTACATTGAGGGATTAAAAGACAAATATCTACATTTAAATCAAGAGATACTATGCAGTCGATGTAAGAAATTGGAATTATAAAAAAGGGTGGATACAAAATGATGATGATGATGTGATGACATAAAAGGGTCTCACCTGGGTGCACCTCTCGAGGCTTTGGTAGATTTGTGACGCAAGTGTGTGGACATAACAGAACATTTGCCGGATGTAAAGTACCCTCGAGGTACCGTTTCTTAGTTTCAGACAAGTGGATACCACCTAAAGGTGTCTTGGGTAGATAGTTTGGCGGCACGAGGGCTAAACAATAAAGGCCTACTTGGTGTATAGAGTCTACAGCTTGTAGCACTCTGGACATCCATTGGAATGACTGCAATACAAATTGAATTTAAAACAAATTTAGCACATTACACTTAAACTTAAAATGTAAATTCTTACCTCTTCTTCACTACAATCAGGCCTTTGTTCAGCAATAACGCATATTCTTTCATCCCTCAACACCTTAATACTGAAAACTGCAATACGTCCTCTATAAATGAACTTCATAGGTTCCACAGCCAAAACAGTAGCAATTATATCGTCAGCATTGTGTTTTCTTCCCGAAACGGTCATCAGGCCATCACGTGACCCACAAACGAACACCAACCCGCCAGGTCCCAAAAATCCGAGAAGACCAGATCTCGTGTATTCTGCATCAGAAATGGGTTTTCCATCTGATCCCAAAGGCTGGACTTTAAACGTTGTGTTACTCAAACCTGGGAGACCCCAATATTGGGTTCCAGTAGCTCCCGAGTTCACACAGATCTCTCCAACTTCGTCTGTTTTACAAAGGTAAGAGGCACCTTCCATTTTAACTACTACGATTACGCAACCTGGCATAACTTGCCCACAATCTTGGAGTGTTAGTGATGTTAAACTGTTTTCTTGATCCACTCTAACTACTCCGTAACTTAACCCTTGCATTGATAAAACGCCTCGTCCTGTAGCGTTAACCCCAGCTCTTCCTGGTCGTCTTACAGAAACCGTTAAGACTTCACTCGAGCTAGCACAAGGGCATATAGCTTCGGCCCTTAAACCCTTTGCTTGAAACACAGACAAAAATTGATCGCAAGAACTCAAAGACCACGGGTTTGCTCCATCCGCAACCAATAACATCCTGAGCGATCCCAGATTAATTTCCTTGTGGTCCTTAGTAGCTAATAACCCCCAATGAAGGTCTCTAGATTTAACAACAGCAACACTTGCCCGGTACTTCGTAATCATTTGCATCCAACTCGCGGGGTTCACCTTCATCAAAGCATATGGTATGTAAATTACGTGCATTCCATTCAAAATGCTGGTTAACACCGAATGCCATAATCCGACTTCTCTCTTGAAATCTAAGACACAAACCATAATCTCACCTTCTGTGTAATTGCATGCCATTGTCAAGGTTCTGCAATGTGATAGCATAGCTGCTCTTGTTATAGTAATGCCCATTACTGAACCATCACGGTCCGTACTGTATTCTATGTAAGAGGGAGTTTCGTCGGTTAAACGAGGAGCAGGAGTCCAGTCTTTTGGTGTCCGAGCTAAATGTTCCGTTACAAACCATTGAAGCTTCGGCCAGCCTTTAAATTGCACCACGTCCCCGGAAGTGCTTTTGGGTAGTCCTTTCAAGCAAGCTTCGGAAGTCAAAGCGACTTGAACACTGCAACTTCCCAACAAAAACCCAATTTGTTGCGACCCAGCATCCCTTCTTGTAATGGGAACTTCTATGGGTACGGGAACGATACCAGCTTGCAAGCATCCATAAAATGCGCATAAAAAGTTGATGGGATCGTTGTTCGGGTAGACTAGAGCGATCCGGTCTCCCGACTTGAGACTTGTGTCGCCATTTTTGCTGAATGATTTCGTTAGGAGAGCGTACGCGATCTTGTACGATCGACTTAAGAGTTTCCCGTAGGTTAGAGTTGTCGTAAGTTTGCCGTTCGGGTCCAAGACTGTGGCCACCGGAGCTTTGAAGGAAGCAGACCCGTATCTGGTGATGGCGGATTCTAGGTTCCTCGGTAGACCTGATGGCACGATTAGCTGTTCCCCGACGGCGGGGGTCATGCATCCACCTTCGGGCTTGGGGGCGTTCGGGTCCTTGAGGTTGGCCGCAATTTCCAGCTCAATGTCGTCGTCTTCGTAGAACTCGGGTAAAGGCCGCCGCTTAGGCCTCTTGAGAGTGTTGAGGAGCTGCTGGATTTTCGCAGACACCTTCCACCGCCCAGTGCCTGTGCCTATGGTGTCGTCGGAGGTGGAGGAGGCGTACCGGTTGACTCTGTCTGCCGCCGTTTGTCTTCGTTGGCCCTGAGGGGCCTGGGTGATGTGCGTTACATCGGGTGGTTGGGAATCTGCGAAGAATTTTGTATTTCAAATTTGGAACAGATCGATATATTTAGAGTATATATTTAAGTAATCCTAGTTTACATCATCCTGATATTCAAGTAATAGTCGACAACATGAATTATCAAGACCTGATTTATTTTAATTAATTTATTTAATGTGATATATTAAATTAATTTTTTGAATGTGTTATAATTAAAACGATAAACAAATCGCATTGCATTCCAAAGTTATCGATTTAATTTGAGAAAATGGGAAATATAGTTTCGTATTTCAGAGAGCATCATGTGAATTTCAGGTTAGTCATATATATATATATATATGTAAATTGGAATATGTAAATTTAATTTGAGAAATGATCACCATTTATATTGTATAGTAGAATTATGATCAATTATGTATTGGAATGAATAAAAAAAAATACAAAAAAGGT
>JAWQRP010003687.1:0-12949 GCA_033557875.1 Quadriops clusia
CTTACAAAACTCATTGATGTTCTTTAAAATGCGACTTTTTCATGGTGGCGCAACCATCAACGCACATTCACCATAGAAATCACACTCCTTAAAATGGGAAAATTACCGACGGACGTACGTACGTACGTACGTATGTACGTACGTACGTACGTACGTTACAACGGCAATTATGTTTGTTGATAATTAGGTATGAAGTCGTTACGGTAGTTATACATGTTTTAATGAATGCAATAACTAACAGTAACTTCAACTTAATATTTAATCTTGGACAGTCATCGGCCAATTTTCCATACTTGCTAAGTCAATTTTCTTGGTTTTGATCAACTTTTGTGAAATATGTTAATAAGGTAACATGTGTGCATATTTGAACACTTTCCACAAAATCTTTATTTTGTTGCTTAGTTTTAAGCCTTGACGATCTACAACTGCTACTTACAAAAGAAAAAAAACAAACACAGTCGCGGCAGCGAATTTTATGATAGGGAAAAATTCATGATTACTCATCGTCCAAAAGCAGTATAAAGCCGTGGGTCCCGTTTGTAGCAAGTTAATCTACGCGCACGTTAAAGGACACAATAGTTATGTGGAAGTCCTGATATTAGTCAAATTTCCAAAAATCCTTGGCCCAATTTTTGGTGCCAGTAATTGACCTATCTTGCATAAACAGATCGACATTAAAGTAAAATAATAAAAATGGAACAATGACGCTACCAGGCAAATTTGTGAAAAGACTGAGGAGCGCCTATTTTACAAAGAAGTACATAAATTCATCAATTTTATAGACATTAACTTATCTATTATATCAATTTCATCCCCTTTGTAATTAAGCACTTGAGGCTGGTAAACCCGAAACAAGTCATGCAGTAAAATTGAAATTTTATGGAAAGAAACAAATATAATTTATTTTATTAAGATACCCCTCAGAAATTGACCAAAAACTATAAACTGTTAGTCGTATTAATTACGATACATTTTTAAATTCCTCAGTAAAAGGGTAGGTAACAATAAAAAATTCACCAGCGCACTCTATCAACAACTGGACGAAACAACTTAACTGAACTATGCAGATGGTTACCTACTAAGGTTTACAACTAAACTGACATGTCAAATAGCTATCAAATTTATCAGTCATATACCAAAACATCATAATTTCTTCTAATATCCAAGTGAAAAATAGTTTTGTGATATATATATTTGAGTGCAAATATTTATTCTTCAATTAATAATAAAAAAACAATGAACTGTAAGCATCAAACATGTAAATTATTGCATTATCTGTCACTAAAGTGAGGTTATAACAATAATAATATCCAATATAGTGAAGAGATATATATAGCACTCAGATATTATACTACGTACAATACGTAGTTTAATTTGAGCGACAATGAGTTCAAGAAATTACATGACGGATGATGATGAACCATCACCTAGCAAAAATCGCCGTAAAGACAACAATGAATGCCAAATGGCAGTAAGTTGTTCAGGTTGCATTATTACATAAGCCTCACATAATCACTTTTGTGTCTTTTAGATTGACAATTCGGACAATGTGTTAAAAATAATGCGAAATCTTTATCATGAACGAGTAATGTGTGATGTATTTTTAACCGTTGGCAAAAAAGTGCATTCTGCTCACCGACTTATATTATGTGCTTCAAGTGACGTCTTCCAAGTAAGTGAAACAATAAAAACTCGTAGCTTATATTTCTACCTAAAATTTTATTTATTGAACCTGTTTAATGCTAAGTAATGCAGAGGCACCAAACCAATTACAATAGTACTTTACAAAAATCATTCTTGTATCTCAGTATGTTAACTAAATATTATTGAAGATAACATCCAAACAATGGATTTCTTTTAATTGGCTAGTGTAATAAAATTGCACTGTAACCTGAAGGTTAAATAAATAATGCTGTAATGGTGGGTGACCTCCCTTAGTTTCTAATAAATCTAGAACCTTTCTATAACAAAGTTTTCAGTCTTCACATTTGTTGTTTATTGCCCTCTGAATTTTAAAACTCTACCCTATCTATTTCAAAAGCCTGAGTTTACAATTTTCTGTGTTGAGTGAGTTACAGAAAGTCTCGACGATTATTGACAGTGATTTTGTTCCATTATGCTACCTCAGCCGTCCAAGTTCTCGTTAAAGATCATAACGCACGAGATATTCCACTGCATTTGTAAAGTTGTCAGAAGAGATATCAATGCTTACAAACAAAACAATATTTAGTGTTATTTAATAATACTCATATATTTAAAACTGAAGTGCTGGAATCTAAATAAATTAAATTAACAACATAAATTATGAAGCAATATTTATTTGTTACAAGTTTCCATTACAATAAAGTTTCAATTATCAGTGTCACCACTCCCATGTGCACATGAACCTTCTTTATTTCTCCATATTCTACTTCTTCAATTTCTTCGCTAGGAAGATTATTAAATGTTATTTTTCGTAACCTTTTTTTTCTGCTTGCTTCACCCGCTCAACTTATAAAGTGCACATTGGTGTCTTCAAATTATTACCTTTAGCGACACTATGTTTCCTTCTTTAATAGTCCGCAAGATGTTTAGTTCTTAATTATTGTCTTTGAATAACTTATTCCATGCTATTACCAGAGCTTGTATGTACGTATTAGATATATTTTCCTTAATTGACTTCAATCTCTGCACCACTTTTGTTCTGCTACTTTTCTGTTCAATTTTCGTGGATTCGCTAATCTTGCAGCCTCAAGAAAAATTCCATACTAAGAGTCTAGGGTTATAATGAAACTGTTGTAATACCCGTTTGAACTTCTCTTTTAGCTATCCGAAATACTGAGTACTTCTAATTAGTTACTTCCACACCCTGTCACTGCTAAAGCTACTTTCAGTGAAATATCTCATGTCTTTTGCTTTCTAATGTCTTATGTTGTGTTTCTTTTAGCTCAACGATCAAATTGCCAGTTATGTTAAGCAAAATGGCAGTTTCATTTATAATATAATGTTGACCTCTTAAATGTTCTCATTAATTTAATTACATGATATACGGTATAATTTTTGGCATATAGAGAGCTGGAAACTTTTCTTGAACACTTGATGTGTGCCCAGTACCAAGTATTAATTGGCCATAAATTTACAGTCATCCTGAACTTTTTCTTTCTGTTTTCTGTTTTAATAGAAGTTAATATCATAACTTTAAATTAAGCCAAACATATTTAAAATATGTAACCTATAAAATTTAGTCAAACAATGTTTCTTCTTCATGAATATAACTTTTATACTTGAATTTTTAACTTGTTCTTTAACCTCTCATCATACCCATTAAATATACGTAAGACTCCTTCTCCATTATATTCTTTTATATTTGCACAGATGTTATTTAATTCATTAGTATAAGCACATTTCGGAGACATATTTTCTTTATAAAAATGCAAATTCAAATAACTATTATAATTACTATAAGGTTGTCTATGATATCATAAATATATGAGTTATATGGTGGTAAACGTTTAATTGACATCGGATGAGATTTTCTCCTTTAACGTGTTTTGCCGACTAGTGTTAATTACAACAAACTATACGAATACTTTCTAACTTGACCCTGGTGTCTATGGTTAAATCTAATACTTAATTAAATCAAAAATAAAAGTTTATTTGTCCTTCTCCTTAAAACGAGTAAAGGTAGTAAACGAATTTCATTTCCAAATTTGACAAAAACTAAAATGAACCATCATGGATACTATTAAAGACCTAGGTTTTTATTCCAATTATTGTTCTATAATCTGATGACAGTTTGACATCTGGCATCTGATTATCAGCACTTATACAGACATTATAATATGTGTACTTTTCATTTGTTCTAGGCAATGCTTATGAATCCTGAATGGTCAGAATGGCATGAAAGTAAAGTTGAACTACAAGAATTGCCACAATGTGAACGAGTCTTTCACAATTTTTTGGAATATTTTTATACAGGAAAAATTATAATCACTCACACAAATGTTATGGCGATACTGTCTCTGGCAGATAAATATATTGTTAAAGTATGTAACATTAGTACAGATATGTTGCTAGTTTTATTGTTGAATAATCTGTTTTAGAGTTTGACCAATTTATGTGTAGAATACATGAAAAAACATGTACCTCATGCAGCATCACATAACGTGTTATTTTCATGGCTTCAATACACGGCGACCTGCGGTCACAATGAAGTTGCGGAAAAATGTATAAATTTTATAAAGTGGAATTTAGAAGCTGTCGCCAATAACGCTGAATTTGGTGAACTCGAAGTTGAGCTGTTGGTTAACTTACTGCAGAAAAATGATTTAGTCATCTATAATGAGATGGTGCTTTATAATTGCGTCATGCGTTGGTTAGATCTACAGAGAATTAGACTTGTTCAATCTCAATTGCCAAAAGCTGAACTAGAGCAACATATGGACACTTTAGTGGAGATTGTAATGAGTCATATCCGATTTCCAATGATGTGTCCTAGAGAATTTGCAAATCTACTTTTATCACCCCTAATAGTAAAACATCGGGAATTTCTAGTGGATAGAATGAGTATGGGTAACGTATTTCTAGTTTTTTTTTATGTTCAGGTACTATTTATTTTATTATCATTAAAATATTAATTTATCATTTAAAAAAAACTTTGTGTTGACATACGCCCTTTTTATTGCACATGTACCCAAATAGTATAAATATCGTTTTAACAAAAAAATCATTTTAGGAATGAAATTTCATACCGGCCAGGACGAAGACTTTCATGAATTATGTAAAACTGAAGAAGGAAAACTTTTGTTTACTCCTCGCCTCTACACATCTGACAGTTTTTGTGCTGTTTTAGTTGTAGAAAACGTTCTTAACTTACCAAGCTATCATACTAGCACTTTTGTGTTTTCCTCACATATGTCAGCAGCAGATTGTGAATCTGATAAAGTAAATGAATGGGTTGTGGATCTATACCCAAAAGGTAAAATAATCTTAGTTTTATTTGGTAGCAATTTGTCTTAATTTTCAAAGTTTAAGATGAAGAAATATGATTGTTATTGACAAATAATTTTCATTCCAGGCGTTTGGTTCAAAAAATGTTATCTGATAGTATGGCAAGGTACACTTGAAGTTCCGGAGGAAATTTTGTCTACTGTAAGACTTTCGTTAACTTGTCGAGAGTTAAGAGAAGAAAATATGAAAGTAAGAATTGGACTTTTGCTTTATGGAAGAGAAAGTGACACAGATCATATAACAAGTGTTATAGAAAAGGTGCATTACTTTAACTCTCAAGATCGTGTCCTTAATATTGATAATTTCATACCATTTGATGAATTAAACCAACCTGTCTCATACAACGGCGATAATTTTCCAAGTCCGTATTTGATTGGACACAATAGGGACAAACTCAAAATCAATGTTGTAATAACACCTCTCTCACCAAGTGATGAGTGAAAAAAATAGTTGTTTATATTGTAAAATACTTGTACATTAGAGAGAATAATGTTGTTTCTTTCAGAGTTTATTGAATTTTTATTTTTATATTAAACTAGTTTATAATTACACCAAAGTTGATTTTGTTTTACCAACCAGTGCATCCCAAATATTGGTAAATCCCAGTAAATAATTAATCAACAATCATTAGTTGAAATATATTTATTATATTAATGTGAGAAATGGTAGTACAAATCGTGAATTAGTACTGAATGTTATAATATGAAAAAGCTGTGTAAGAAAACTAAAAGTAACCGTCAACATTCCTTAACAGAATCCTCTGTCCTCTGTTCTTTTCCTTGGTGCAGCTTTGATAATGTTATCAACCCGAAGAATCATTTCAGCAGCTTCGCTTGCAGATAGGAGTACTTGACGTTTAACTACGAAAGATTCGGTAATGCCTAGAGTTTGCATATCTCCTACAAGTCCCTTCTTCATATCAAGACCGACAGTGCATTTTGGTGTGGTGGAATGAATGGCCCTCAGTTCACTAATAAGTTGAGCCGAGTCAAAGCCTCCATTATCCGCAATAATCGTAGGAAGTTGCTGTAGAGCTCTTGCAAAAGCTTCCATTGCTACAGCTTCTTTGCCTGGAGTTTTTGCTGCTGCTTGATTAACCGCAACAGCCATTAACATTTCGCTGCAACCACCTTTGGAAACAGAAACAGGTATGTATAAAAGGCTTTTCACAAGAATACTATAAGACTTACCTCCATAGACAATTCTGTGTTCCTTAACAGTTGCAGCAAGTACACACAGGGCGTCATGTAGTGAACGGTCAGCTTCATCAATGATTTGTTGAGTAGCGCCTCTAATAACGATGGTGCAAGCTTCACCAAGGGAGACGCCCTTGAAGCGCATAAGAATATCTTCCCCAATCATTATTTGTTCAATAACATCACATCTCCCCAGCTTAACAGACTCTGGGTTATCAAACGTTGAAACAATTTCACCGCCTGTAACTAGTGCTAGTCTTTCGATTCCATCAAAATCGGCATGTTCAATTGCCATAACACCAGCATCAGCGAAAAGTTGTTCTGGATAATTGTAAATTAACTGCCTGTTGATAAACACATTAGCATTGTGCTTCAGTATTTTGTTAACTTTATCCTTCATCTTTTCTTTTTCTGCAACTTCCAAATCGGCAATTTTAGCCATTGAATCAACTTTAATGTGAGAGCCAAACACTTTGATTTTATCAGTGTCCATAGGTGTGTTCGCTATTAATATTTTTGCATTTTCAACCCTTTTCGGTTGATGAACACCAGGCTTCTTATCTAACAAAAATCCATCATCTAGAAAGGAATCTTCTAATGTACCGCCTTTCTTCTTGATGATTTGAATAGACTGCAATTCGCCAGATCCTTTTAATCTAAAATTTAATATTGTAGTGTTGTTCGTTTTTATAACTTACTAAATTTTACCTCAACACTGCGTCTACAGCTAACTTCGAAAAAAGTTCTTTATGCTGTGACAATATTTTTGAACTGAGAGTTGTTCGTGCAATGTTCATCAGATCTTCACGGAACTTTTCTGAATCGTTACTGTTATCCATTGAAAACTCCTGTAAAGCTTGTCTAGCGACATCAACAGCTTTTCTCCATCCTGCGATAATAGTTTGAGGATGTATTTTTTGATCGATCAATTTTTCTGCTTCCTTTAACAACTCAGCAGCTGCAAACAAATTATTGTGAACTATGCCTTCAATAAAACAGCAATCAAGTTGAACCACTTACCTAATACCGTTACAGAAGTTGTACCATCTCCAACTTCATCATCTTGCACTTTTGACATATCCACCAATATTTTAGCAGCAGGATTATCTACCCCAACGGACTTCAAAATAGTTGCCCCATCATTTGTTACTTCAACCTGTCCAGCACTTCTTCCATAGGAGACAAGTATTTTGTCCATACCTTTGGGGCCAAGGGTGCTCTTCACCAAATCACCAATAGCAATAGCTCCAATGAAGCTAGAAAGACGAGCCAACTCTGCTTTTTCTTCTTCGGCCTCTTGCTTTAACACTCGGACTGGATTTAAAGACACCTGTAATGTTAAAAGCGTAATTAGTAAAATTATTCCATGTTGTTGTCCAACTTTAAGAGGTGTAAAATTTTTAATTGGTAAATAATGCACTTCCTCTTAACAAAATACTTGTTTATTTATTCTGACGCGACGTTTCGGTACATAACGTTGGCCTTTTTCAAGCTTACTGCTCTATTGCACTAAAATTAAACCTACTAATTTCAACCCTATGTTACATTTTAATTCTTTCTTGTACATATATGTATACATGTATAAGAAACAATTAAAATGTAACATAAGGTTGAAATTAGTAGGTTTAATTTTAGTGCAATAGAGCAGTAAGCTTGAAAAAGGCCAACGTTATGTGCCGAAACGTCGCGTCAGAATAAATAAACAAGTATTTTGTTAAGAGGAAGTGCATTATTTACCAATTAAAAAAAAAGTAAAATTATTACTGTATTTAGTTGCATAATAAAATTGTGTTTTTCTGCATCGGTATCGAAAATCAGATGCACCATAAATATAAGGACATCAAAACACATAAAATATACTAATATTTTTAAAATGAAATATTTCCTAGATGTCCTTATTAGTAACTTTAGTTCCTACCATTGCATTGAAAGAATTGCAAATTTTGAAGAATGTCACGTGTTCAGAAAGATATGCTATAAACCTTTATGTATTCATGTTAAATATTATTAAAGAGCTCTCAGGAACATACAGTTTAGTATAAAGAGCAGCCAAAGAATAATTTAAAAAAAATAGTATCCAGAACAATCCACAATGTTTTTTCAAGGCTCATGATTCATACTACATTTCACCCGATTGTCAATGCTCAGAATGACCCATTAAGGTTACATACTAAAGGGTTATTTAATAAAATTAACATAATATTCTGGAACTTAAATAGCGTAAATAAAGTAATTCCTTATTAATATAAATTTATTATGTTCCAGTAGCTTTCAAGAGTTTTATTGCACGTGGGATAGCCGGTAATGCTAATACTCGATGACACACCTGAACTTTAGTAAGGCTTGATTTCGGATACTCGCAATGTTATTTGAATAACATTTTTGTAAAAAGTACACAGGAAGAGTTAAACAATCTTCGTAAACACTTACCATTGTTGTATATGTATTATAAATTAATAATTCTTAATATTTAACCAAAATTGTCAAACGGCTCGTGCTTGTTGGACAAGAAAGAACTAATAGCAGGTTTGCCAGCCTTTTCGTAAGTATCTACTGATCAACAAAAGGAAGGAATTCGATTCCTAAAAGATAAACAGAAGCGCAATACAATTAAAACGAATGTATAATGGATTTTAAGCATGTTTGATAAATAAATATTAAATGCCTTTCAAAAAAATTGCTGTAAATAAAGATATTTAAAAAAGCACAGTTGGCCTCCTTGCACTTGAAAATCGCGGGAAATATAAATATTTAAAGGTTTGAATTATTTATTAAAATTATGAACGTTCATTTTAACAATAAAAAAGTATTGAAACAATCCTTATTACACAGTTCTTTCAGTGTTGATAAGATATTGATGGGTCTCATACGTGTCTTGTAATGATTAAGCTTGTATAAAATAATGGAGCAATTCTATATTTCTCTAAATTTCGAAATTAAAACACACAAATGATATGAATGCAATGTTTTCATGATATACTTCTAATGTGAAGATAATTAATGAACCTACTTTTTGTATCTATATAAATATGTATAAAAAATAATTTACAGATACTATAGTTTGTGGTAACTAACAATGGAAAAATAAAATATAAATAAATGTTATCTGTCCAAAATATAAGCAAAGAAAGTCAGGTAAGGATTTTCAAACATTGTACAAATTGTTGTATTAATTTAAAATAAGCATTTTTTTGGAAAAATTTGTGTTTTCATTAAAAAATTCAATTAAGTACACAATTTGGTAATTTTATATTAATTAATTACTGGCAGCGTATGTTATTAAAACTTAAGCAAATATTATTATCTTTATTATTTAACAAAGTTGTTCCTAACAGCTTACAATTAATCTTTCACACACATTTAAAAAACTTGCTGCATCACTACATCCTTACGAAATGAACTGGATTGTTTCTAAAATTAGGATTTTCCAACTCCACTTTTTTTTTTAAAGTTCTAACATATTTATTGCGAGCTTTATATTAAAAGTGAGAGATCGCAACAGATAAATTCATTTCCAGTATCGCACGTGTAATTATGCATCCCAATGGTGTAGATAGAGCCAGCAAAACAAATAAAAATGGTTTGCCTTTTGAAGATGCTGTTAGTCTCACAGGTTTGTTCTTAAGATTAATTGTAAATTACCAATAAATATTTATAATGCTTAGGGTACGGTTGGCTCAATGTATACATACTGATATCCAGTGGATTGTGCCTTATGGTGGTTATCATGGAAACAATGGGCATGATGTTTATAATTCCTGCAGCTCAATGTGATCTTAATTTAACATTAGGAGAAAAATCCATTCTGTCAGCTATTAGTTTTTTAGGAGTTGTAAGCAGTTCTCACCTATGGGGATTTGTAGCAGACACTCAGGGCAGAAGAATCGTCCTTCTAATAAGCATGATTATGAGTTTCATAACCAGCATCATTTCAAGTTTTATGCCTAATCCTTGGATGTTCATATTTATTCGATTTATCAATGGGTTTTTGTAAGTTTGTTTTTAATAATAATATGTAATTTTAATATTTACATTAGAATATAAGTTTTTTACCAAACAAGAGTGATTTATTTTAGTGTGGGTGGATCTTCTGCAGTTGTTTATGCTTACGTAGGAGAATTCCATGATAAAACTCACAGACCAAAAGTTGTTTCTTGGATAGCCACCTTTGTAGCCTTTGGAAACATGGTTCTGCCAAGTCTTGGATGGGCCATCTTACCTCTTTCATTTTCTTACAATATTCCACTTTTGGAAATCTTATTCCGACCGTGGAGATTGTTATTAATTAGCTATGCAAGTGTAGGGCTTATAGCAGCAGCTTGCATTTATTCCCTACCAGAAAGTCCAAAGTTTTTGTTGTCAGAGGGAAAAAATGCAGAAGCTCTGGATATTTTAAAGATACTGTACTCTCATAACACTGGAAAGCAGAAAAGTGATTTTCCAGTTCATGAATTAATTTGGGAAGAAATTGATGTGCAAACATCTACTAAAGGAACTGGAGTATTCCGATCAATGTGGAGGCAAACCGTTCCGTTATTTACAAGTAACTACCTTATAAAAACCATCTTGGTGTGCTTATTGCAATTTGGAGCATTTGTTTCTTCCTCTGGCCTCCTTATGTGGTATCCAGAAATATTAAACAAAATGTCCCAATTTGTAAAGATAAATCCCGGAAAAGATGTTACTGTTTGTGGAGCGATTAAATACTTTGAAAAAGCCTCACCGGAAACAGTTTTAAATGAAACCTTCATTACAGTAAGTTTTTGATAAATGAAATTAATTTTTAGTATGTACCAATTTTTATAAATGACACTGTTAATTGTAGAGACAGGCTCTGGTACCTTCTTGTGAAGACACAGTGAATGATGAGGTTTTCCTGATAATTTTGGTAATTGGAGCATGTTTCGCAGTTTTGTACATTTTAATAGGAACGTTCATTAATATAATTGGTAACAGAAACCTTCTTAAGGCTTTCTTAATAATAACAACAGCTTTTGGGTTGGCATCTCAATATGTTGAAGGAATACTCCTAGCTCAGTTATTTATGGGAATTTTTCTAATGGAAGGCACATGCATTGGTATAATAAACACTATTGTTGTGGAATTGTATCCCACGCAAATGAGAGGAATGGCTCTTGCAATATCATTGATGGCCGGAAGGTTTGGAGCAATGACTGGATCTCATCTAACGGGTCCCTTAATTTATAACTTGTGTGATTTTACGTTTTACTTTTTTGGAATAGACCATATAAGTAAGTACATACATCTTATGACTAGTTCTTGATTATTATCACATTATATGTGTTATTATTAATGAAATACCTCATTTCATTGTACCGATAATATTTATTCGTTTCAGTTTTAATTGCAATTGTTATATTACTTCCTCATGTGAAATCCAAAACTAAACATCTTCACCCTGTGGTATGAATTAAAAACGAACATATGTGTAATGAAAGATGACATTTTACTTCCAAGAAGTGAAGGACGAGTTGTTTCATAAACAACTTAATTAAAGTTCAAACAAATTCGACAATGTAAAAGCTTAAACTGTACAAATATTTACTAAATAATTACATGTATTTAAAAAAATTTAATGTGTGTATTGTTTCAAGTTTTATAAAGTTTAAACTTCTTAAAGTACTTTTGTACATCTTCCTTTGGATACGGTTTAACCGCCAGGCACGTGGGAATGTTTTCAGGCTGTTCAATCCACAATTTGTGTTTAATACTTGCTTCCTTTAGCTTCTCTTGAAGGTTGACAAGACTCTTTTCATCGACTGCTTCTAACACAACTTTATGCATGTTATCTAAGTCTTTCAAATAAATTTGGGTATGTTCATCATCTTGAAACAAATGTGTTACTGCTGTCACTGCGTGGCAGGTTTGCGCTATAACTGCGCCAACTGGCCATCCTAGTTCTCGAAGGAGATCACCTCGAACTACTACATATTGAACGATGTTTGTCATAGTTTTATGGAACCTACAAACAACAAAATAAAATATCTGAATTACATAATAAATTTGTATATGTAAATTTAGTGTAAAGTAATTGAATAACATCATACAAAATATGTATTTTGAATTGTGATGAATCTAGACAAGTGATGAAAAAATATAATATCTATGAACATAAATAATGTAATGCAAGCAATAATGAAATACGATAACGTTTCTATATTTATTCAAAAGAAAAATATTAGTACTTTCTATATTCATTCAAATCTAAAATTTGTAGTTTTAAAAGTTGTTGCGCACATTCCTTACTTTTGCTGAAGAAAATTGACATTTATTCTAATATTTTATTAGAAAAGGTTTTTATTAATTATAAAATACTCAAATGAAACATTCCTGCTACTTTCGATGCTCCATTGTCAAATGGAGATATTTCATCTACTCTCAAAAAAGAGCTCTAAGAAATTTCTCATTTTCTTATTTTGCTGAGAAATTTAAATGTTTTGCATTATACAGGGTGTCTCAACCTCGGCGGATCGGTGGATTGTGGCTTTATTACTGAAGATAGACCAAATGTGTAAATACAAAAGTTATATAGCATTAAAAAAGGTACCTTCTCAAAATATTTTTTATCTAAAAATATAGTTAGGAGGCGCACGGGGGACATCAAGTCCATTTTCTTAAATGGCACCCCACCATTTTAAATTTTTTTCTTAAATCTACTTATTTAGACCTTTCCAAAGGTACCTGGTTTGTACTGTCTAAAATCAATATTTTTCGAGATATTAATTTTTTTAGATAATTTTTGG
>JAWQRP010003688.1:0-12948 GCA_033557875.1 Quadriops clusia
TTTCCTTTAAAATGATATGTATAACATTTTTGGATGGTCATTAAGCTCTGAGTTACAGAGTCTTGAAAATGACCGAAATTTTTGCTCGCTCGTAGGTGTTCCCTTAATTTTGCAGGCCAGTGTATTAGCACAGATAACCATCTAATGCTTTTCATTAGAAATGTGAAGGGTTGCCTAAGTTGCAAGAAAATTCAAAGAATAGAAGGAGAAGAAGAAAAAAACAACCAATTATGCCTATACAAAAATGCAATGCTTTTACCACTCTCCACGACATATTATAACTCCCGAAGACCTATGAAATCTTGATATTAGTATGTAATATATATTATGTGTATCTGCATTACCTCATACGCTGCTGTAACCATCCATCCCTATGTTCAAAGGACAATTAATAGCATCTCGATTGGCCTTGGTCTTGGTATATAGCTAGACCTATATATAGCACATATTATAGTCTATACTGCCGTAATATTCGTAGCTAATAAATTTAAGACTACATAATTTCTTTGTTATTACTTTTTTAGATGAAAAACAACAGGAAAGTTGTTGGTTATGCGCGCACTTTGACAACTAGCTTATGGACCGAATAATGGTACCTGTAATACCGGCAACGCCACTGGATGACTTTGGTTGTCACCGTGACGTTTAATTATTGTTTTACACGCATCTTTGCTTCCAACTTTAAGTTTAATTGTGAAAAAACCCCGGAAGTATTGGAAAAAGTCTAACTTTTTGCAGGTGGTGAACACTTTCAGATGTCACATTAATGGTAAGAAGTAGTAGGTAATAAATATATTTATGCTGTACACTGATGTTTATGATAGTAAATTGAAGTCGTTGTTTGTTTCCTCCTATGATTGCTTCCAACAGGAGATTGAACAAAACTTTCTAATATTGCCGCCTTGTCGTGCTCATTTTATCTGTCATCATTCAGCAGTTTTCCTAAGTATTGGGTCTATCTGCATAATTTGTTTTTTGTAGTTCCGATCATCAGTTCCTCTTTATCCCTGCAATACCCATGTTGCTTTAGTGTCTTTGCCTTATTTTCTTCCCTTCGTGGTGCAAGTTTCCAATCTTGTCATTATTGTAATTTTAAGTATGTTTTGCTATGCTTTTGTGTGCATATTTATTTTACTGTTTTCCTTTTGTTTTGTACCTTTTGTCAATTATACCTCTGTTTCGTCATCTCTTCGAGCTCAAGCTTGTCAACATTATATTTTTGCCTTTCCCATTTTAATTTTCTCTTTACAGGAAATTTCCGTTTAATTTTCTCTACTACTAGTATGGGGCAATCCTTTATGCCTTCTTTAAAAATATAGCAATTCTTATACTTATCCCTTAGGCACTGTCCATTATAACCACACTGATCAAGTAAAATTGTTCTAATATTATTAATTATTGCAATTTAGGACATAATTTCAGATTGTTATTGTGCATTTCACTATATATATAGAACATTTTTCAATTTTTTGCCTCATAGTGTTACATTTTCAACAAAAAGTACACACCAACAAAAAGCACACACCTACCCAATATTCTCAAGTTTTTTGATGAGCAACAAATAGTTAAATTACAAGCTCAAGAGTAAATAGCCTTCTATGCATGCTCGTTTCGCTAACAACGCCCATAACGAGGAACTATATGATTTCATAGCTTAAAGCTAAATACAATATAATAATTCGTAGACTTGATGCCTAGGTTCAAGCCTTAGGAGACGCCTTCCAGAGTAAGGCGCACGAGCAAAAGCCCGCTCATAATGACAGGCAACTACCAAAGCACGCAACAATCAAGTCGCAACAATCAAGTAAACGCAAACAAACAAGTAAACTCTCGCACAATTATACATCTCTGAGCACGCTCTTCCATAATTGCGATTGTTCAAAGACTATCCTCTCCAGCTCTCCGCCGTTCCTCGCTTATCAACGCGGGATATTCTTCCCAACTGCGGCTGTTAATGACAACCTTAATGATTGCTGCAGTCGCCAATCATCACAGCCCATGATTCATCACATTTCTCTTGCGCTTCTTCGGCCTACCCATGGGCGAATTATCCCTGCGTCCAGGAGGCTTATTATTCATCCACGACGACCGACAATTTTCTTAATTAGTTTACAGTCGAGCTTTTGTGCCTTGCTATTGCACCATTCAGTTTTTTTCCAGTATAAATACCCCATCGAGAAAAAGTGCGATGGCGAAAATATGGAATCGTGAGACACTTCTTGGTGTTATTGTTGAGGATGATGGTGAATGGCGTGGCGGCTTCGGAGCTGCGTGGAGCAAATCAGGCCTTTCAGTATTGTATTGGGAAGATTATTGCTTTAGTCGTGAAGAATCTCTGATTTTTAGGTAATGGTAGTCATTGTTGTTGTTGCTGGATCATTTAGTTAGTTGCTTCAATTGCTTCAAAAGAACGAATGCTTATTGGTTTTGAATTGATTCTTCGTTCCATTGATAAGGTACGTTTCTATTATTTGAGCCATTTGCAGAGATAACATTGGAATTGGAAGAAAATTGTTTTTGAAATTTACTTGTGTATAAAGAGTGTTATAGTTTCTTTGTTCACCCTTCGATACTTTTCCGTTAAGTAATATTAAAAATTTACACCTTGAAGAATATTAAGTAGTAAAGTACTATTTCTATATACAACTAATTTAATTAAAAATTTTGATAATTTTGGAGATATCGTGTTGATTCAGTGATGAGTGACGTAAGCTAAAAAATGATTTTATAAATTTAGATGGTAGTGTAAAAAATAGTTTCCCTTGTTGATTAATTTGGTATAGATATTGCGTTTTGTCAAACATGACAACAATGAGCCGATTGTCCAAGACCAGGACGCAAGAATCCGGCTCTTACAAATTCGCAGCTGCTGGTTAATTTGTATTTTTCGCGACTAAATACGTTAAGGATACCTGTTTTTGCAGAGTTGATCAGCGCTGCCCCAAAGGCGTTCGGTAGCATTGCAGACTGTCACGGTAGAGTTATCCTGCTGGCCTGTGTCACGTCTGCAGCCATTGTTCTTGCTTCTTGTGAAATTCTGCAGCCATCCAAGAGACTTGGCACGTTTCATTGCGGATTTTTTATTCCCTGGCACACAACAAACACTATTCCGGCTAATTGCCTACAAATAACTCCTGAGGGTACTATCAACTTTTTGCGCTACACTTCTTGTGCTCACTTATATTTCGTTGGGTTACAGTTTTCGGAATTCAACCTTTAAGCCGCACTTTCCTTTTGTACGTGTGTTATTAATTTACGAAAAGTGTGATTTAGTTTTAATGACTGTCTACAGTAAAATATTTAAAATTAAAGTAGGTTTAACAAGGCGCGCAATAAATAGGTAATTGCGTATAATCTGGTAACTACTTCTAAGGTAATCATTACTAAATCGTTGATCGGAGCAGTAACTCAAATTTTTAGATTAGTCATAGGTATAAATTAAGTGGTAGGTCCAAACGAGGTGAGAAAAAGCTGTAGCAGGAAAAGATTAATTATGGGCATTGGCAAGGAAAGCATATAGTCTACGTGGCCTATTCTTGGGCATGGTCCTCTGTGGGCAGCGAGAAAGAAGCAGAAAGTGTTTTGTGCGACGACAGGTGAACAGAGGCCAATCGTTGATAATAAAAAGCCGGAGTATAACCTTCAGTCGTAAAGTGAAACGCCATCCGAGCCAGCAGCGAGCCTCGGTAAAGTCAGTTGGCTTAAGTGTAGTAAGTAGCAACTAGCTAGTAACTCGACAACGAGTCTTCCCTCTGTACTTCGCAGACAGCACTCAAGAGCTCCGACCTCTGCTGAAGAGACCATCGTATGCGTTCTCGACAACAAAATAAATAGTTTGGTTTCCTACTCAGTAAGGCTCAATGGCCGCATGCTTCCAGTATTTATTTCCAGCGATGCGGACAGATCCTACCGGTTTTCTTTTAGAAAAATTTGCGATTACATTCAAAATTAAAATAGGAAAAAAAAGTTTGAAACTACCATTTAAAATCCGGTTAAATTATCGCAAATTGGAGCAAAAAAATGAAACCCGTTGATCAAGTACCAGCCCAATTGATTCCTATAGCCCGAGAGAAAAGTGCCCCACAATTTTCACTTAACAATTAGGCCGAGTTTAAGATAATAGTTCTTAATGAAGAGCCTATTAGCAAACACTCAAAAAGCGATTAAGGTCGCCAGCAACGCATGAATTTAAATGTCCGCGGCCTTCCTCTTCGAAATGGACGACACACGACTGGACCTTACGTAAAAATGCCCGCATAAAGTTGCATAAGCAACGATGAATATTCAAGGGGAAAACGCCACAAGCCACAGAACACCACCAGATCTCGACCGCACTAGATTCAATGCACTGAATTCACAAACCGGCTTCGTCTATTGACGCAGCCCATGAAAACACATTGATGCTGCATACTATTCTTGCTGTATCAAGGTGACCACAAAGAAGTGGGCTTTACTACGAGAAGAATTGCACACAACCGAGTAAGTTGGGCGGATTACGGATTATACCATACAATGGAAGTAGTTTATTATTGGCTGATTCAAGGCCTCGCTACACTTTGTCCTGACAGGCTTTATTACAGAATTTATTTATTAAATTAGCGATTTGTCGTTCGGAGCTGCGCTGCGGCTTCAAATATTCATCACGTGACGGTAATTTGAATAACCTGATTTCGGGTGTTGGTGTGTAAATTTAATTATCGGTGATGTATCTAACAGCTTGAGCAAATGCCATACTGGTAATCACAATGGTACAAATTTGTTAATGCTGCTCAAAAAATTATTTTTATTATTGGTTTTAGGGGAAAACGCTATCAGTTACACATATAAATAAACCAGCTTTCTATAGTGAACCTAATACGTACACACTAAAAAATATTAGCGATTTTACATAAAAATGCGTTACATAATGTTTATGTAATAGTAACCTTGTGTGAAAACGCATAAAAACTGTGTAAAATTACATAACATTCCTAAAATGTATGTAAAAATACATTTTAATGTATTTTTCCCAAACCTCTGGTAAATATACACAAGTAGTATGTAACATTAAATATAATATGCGATTTTATAATACTCATATGTAATTGTACAGTGCAAATAGAAATAATACATAAGTTAGTGTTACATGCTCCCTGTCACATTATTCATAGTATTTCCTTTGATTTGCCAAAACATTATATATAATAATTAGAAGTAGGTACAAATGTAACGGAACCATATTAAACAAACACGTAGAATACTTTGAGGAAGTTGGCGTCTCAGACGAACATATTAAACAAGTTGATATGCACTAACCAATAGTTGCTGGACCGTATTGTTGTGAATGTAGTAAGTTCGTTCTTTGACTTAAATGCAAATTTATTTACTGGGTTTGTTTACTTTGACTCTGTTAATTGAGAGAAAGGGATAAAATTAAAAACAGCAAAATGACAGAAGCCAGTTTAATATTGAAACATGTCTAAGGTCGTATCGTGTGGATTTAGCTTAACCTGAAATTAGAATACACGGGGCCTTATATATGGAGTGTGCGCAGTAACGATATTATCGTTGGTGCGCAGTCGTGCTGCGCCATTTTCACACAGCTAGGTTGATTCGAGCAACGTCGTTTGGCCAACGTTCCGACAATATAACCGTTTATTGTGTGCCTGGTGTCCATAATAAAAGGTAAGAAAATATCTATATTTATTCAAACATTCACTTATGACTAAAAAATATGTTAGAATTTTAATTTATGCTATGGTTAAAGGGGGTACAAATGAGTAGTTTAGGTCGGCAATCCAAAATCCATTCATTTTACGACATTGCGCAATCTTCTGGCAATCTTACATTTTCTCAATAATTATGAGATTTTAGTGATTATATCATGCATGTATAAGTAGGGGAGTAG
Source organism: Quadriops clusia (assembly GCA_033557875.1). Taxonomy (NCBI): domain Eukaryota; kingdom Metazoa; phylum Arthropoda; class Insecta; order Coleoptera; family Hydrophilidae; genus Quadriops; species Quadriops clusia. The sequence goes on from JAWQRP010003688.1 coordinate 5,888, forward strand.
CTCAGAAACTAACGTTATAAAGCCTACAGTGAAACGTGTACATTTGATTTCATACAACCAATATAGCCAAGTGATAGTAGGTACATTAGGTTATTTTTCGGTTTAGGTACTTGCTTCTTTGATTAAAACCTTGTCCTTGCGTGTTCAGTCTCGCCGTAAATAGTGTTTCACATCTTTGTCTGAAACAAATTGTCGACCTCCCAGGTGCTCCTTCAAGAGAGGAAAGAGGTAAAAGTAGCTTGAAACAAGATCAAATCACTTTGTTTAGGCATTTATCGTTTCCTTCTGATTATGAAGCAGTTTCGCTGGGACATCGATCAGCCCGAACCTTGCTCCAAGCAAATTTCACCTCTTGTATCACTTGAAGGAGCACCTGGGAGGCCAAAGATTAACTTCGTAACAATGTGCCTGACTACCCAAGAATAGAATTTTTATCATAAGGGAAACCCATCCTACGAAGAGACAATCGCCTAAACTTGCCACAATCATTTATTAATGTAAATTGGTAGGTTTTACTAATGTGTATGTAATTGATTTTTCAGAGCAAAATAGGAAAAATAAGGAATTAGGTGATAACATACAATTGCAGATATTGTTCTTATAGAACTATAAATATAAACAGTTATCACACTCATCAATTTATATAGCACCATATTTTTAAAAATGAAATCACATAATAACTACTTAAACCGAGAATGCAAATGAAGTGAACAAATGAAAGGAAATAAAAGGAAGAATATCTATTTGGGTTTTGAAAACTATTTCGGAGGAAATAACAAGAGAAATATTAGAAGCAAAACAGAGAAGATCGATAAATGATGCAACACTACCTGATGAAGTCATACGTACTTTATTGCAAGAAATATACTGTCTCCAGAGAGAGAGTGTTCTAACAAAAACTCACCTCATCCGATTACCTATTTAATACATGAATGGCCCCACGTATTTCAATACAAATATTTAATGGAACATTTATATAAATTGCCTGGCACTAATCCATCAAATGCTACAGACAAAATTTTAAAGTGTTGCCGTTACCTCACAGAACTGGATATTCCACACAATCAAAATCTTCTTTACACTTATGTTCAAAGTGTAACCAATAGCTTTAAAGATAATATTGGAGCAATTGTTAAAAAATTTAAGATATGTGGTAAAAGATCTATGGGTATTAACATACATAATTGTATTCATTGTTTTTATTATTGACCCATTTTTCTTTATTAATTTACACATTACACAAAACACATTACATTTATTAATTTATCCCCAAGAATACGAAACTAAATTAATGCATAATTTAATTTTAGGAAAACAGTATATTACAAGAAATTTTGGACACGATGAAGTTTGGAACACCAGATATTTTACAATGTAACGGTATGTGCATATCAATCTATATCAAAGGTATTTAACTGATTGGAATCCAATTTTCCTTAATATAACAAATTATTCCAAAATAGAGATACATTCATGACTAGAATTATCTTGTGCAACTATATTATTAATCAAAAATGAAAAGAAACATATTTACATTTTCATTGAATTATAAATGATAGTTTAATAATTAACAAAATCATTATTAGTTTAGTCACTGTTTTTTGCCATAATTATTACTAATTTGAGATTATAAAGACATAAAGATTATATAACCTATAGTGCTTAAATTCACATAATCTATTTCTTGGTGTAATGTAATTTTGGGCGTTTTTTCTCCATTTTTATATTTATCAATACATACATACAGTGAACTCCAGCTACAACGAACCCCCGGTTAAAGCAAATCAAATCGAAAGTCCCGTCAATAGTTCCATAAGGACTGTGTTATACATTTATAGCGAACTTCGGTTATAATGAACGGTTTTTAGCGGTCCGTTGAGGTTCGTTATATCAGAAGTCCACTGTATATCTAAACTGCTTTACCCAGCATAAATTTTTGTTGTTACCAATATAGGAGATGAAGTAATTACCAATATATTTTAGATTGTAATATAAATGCTATGATGATAATTTCTTTGTTTTTATGTTTCAGATGATATCTTCTACTTTTGCATGGAAAGGAAATTACTCGAGACATGCCGAACGTTTCAACAGGCATTTGAAACATTTTTTGCAATTAACTTTGTTTTAAACTTAAAATACCCAAGTGATTTAAGTTTAACACTGGAATTCATCCAGAGGCATTGGTTTAAAATAAACCCACTAACGGGCTGTAAAGCTTCAAAGACTAACATGTTAAAAAAAGTTCTAAAACTGTTAAAAGAACTGAACGAATGATATGATTGAATCATATTCCTGGCAATCATGAATTTTTATTTACTTTTTATATTAGTAAAATGTTTATATAGCTAATTTTAAGATTTATCTTTTTATAATTTCATGAACATTTAAAATCTACCTTTCTTTTTCAGAACCCTAAAGGCATATATGCCTTAATATAATAAATAATAATGGTATGTTCCATTAACACAGTTTACTAAGTCCTATTCTCTAGAAAATGTTCACAGCTTGTCTACCAAACATTACTTTTCCAAAAAGCTTTTTTTAATAACTTGTTGCTTTCTTCATTTCTGTTGGGACTAAATTTCTGCCGCAAATTTTAGCTTTTGGTATTTACTATACTATAGTAAAAGTTTCTAATGATTGCCAAAGAAATTTTGTTCTAACAAAAATACGCGATACTGGTTCAAATATGCCTGTGTAATAATGGAGTATTTGCTTAATAAGAAGGTAATCCAGCCTATTATTGTAGACATGGGTGCAGTTAACGGTTCCTTGCAGATTTTCTTAAATACGAAGAAATATATAGATCTCAAAAAGCAATTCACAGTAGCGAATTAATTAATGAAGTAATTCACTAATGTGAAATCACTTTTTGATATATATATTTCTTCTTATTTAAGAAAATGTGCAAGGGACCAATAAGTGTACCCATGCCTTTAATAGACTGGTTAACCTACCACCTTTATGTAATAATCTAAATGTAATTTTAGGTAAGTATGTAAAATTAGCAAATTTATATTAATACATCACATGTAAAATCACACATCTGCAAATGTAAAATTACCTATTATGGAAATAATCATTTGTAAATTTACATATTTTATGTAATTGGAAATGTAATTTTACATAATCTCTAAATATTGGAATGTAATTTTACATTTTGATTATAATTTTACACACGTCTGCAAAAATACCATAAAAGTGTTGGCATCCGCAGCTGCCCATAGTTTTATGGTAATTTTACAGAGAAATTTCTTAGAGTGTACATACTAGCTCACAGATATAACAATGGGATTTAATTGATGTCTCTGTAATGATAAGAATAATTCTAAAACAAAAAAGGAATAGACTGATCTCTAGAACTTTCCGAAAAATGTTAGAAGTATAAAAATTCAAACATGAAATTATACCTTTTAGAAACAGGATAAACATGTAGGGAAAAATAATTCAGAAAAGGAGTGAAATCCGTACGCATGAAAAAGAACAAGCTCAAGAGAGTCGCACAATACCTATAGTATAGGTAAATGTGACTGATTACCTATAACTAAAGTTACTTGGCCCAATTCTGTTCGATATTGCTATATAACAACTTGGTTATCTAGCAATAAATGTAGTAATATAGCTGTGAGAGATACGTTTCCACACAGGAAGTATGTCCAAAATAACCTCCAAATTGAACCACATGAAAATCAAAAATTTGAACAAAAATTTATTAAACTGTTTGTATACGTAGATCACTCCGCACACAATATGCTCACTTGGGAAATATTTGGGGTTAAATTTAAAAACAATTAATCCTAGCAAGTCAAAACTTAAATCGCTTTTAAGTATTTGTTGGGTTAAAAGATAATCCGGTAGATATATAACACTTTTAAATAATGTATATTTATTATCAACTTAGTAATGTAAATATTATAATCATAAATGATAAATTTTCTGACTAAAATCAACCATCATCAGCAGATTCGTTGTAGCAACTAATGCAGCGAATTTTACTCAATGAATGATTTTTACGAACATTTATATTGCAAGTTCACCATATTGTCTTAAGTTTTTGTTAAATTTTCATTTTCCCTATTCTTATTTCATTCGTATAAGGAAATATTCTTTTTCTGTTTGTTTTTATAGCTGAACTATAGATTGAACGTCACATTTGTATTTTCTGTTTTTAATGCAACAGGTGCATGGTCAATGCTTATATTACACCACATTTATAGTTATATACTTAAGTTGTTATATAGCAATATCGAACAATATCCAAAGTTACAATTTTATTTAAAAAAAAATATATAAATCCAGCGTACCATTTTGTAGTACCTACTCTGATATCTATCCAAATGTGTGCTACATACACAACGCGTGCAAAGAAAAAAAAAACTTAAACTGTTAAAAATGTTCCGTCATAGTTACCGACTAATTTAGTTGTTGAAATTTAGATTTAACATTCGTTAGAATGTTATAATTTAGTTAAGAAACACTTAGTTCTGTACGTAAATATAGAGTGAACACAGTAGACCTCCACTTTGCACGAGGAGAGTTAACAGTAATCGACGAATGTTCTTATAGTCCTTTCCGAAAAGAAAATGATATTGTTCAAAAAATGGGATTACAAAAACAATTATGAAAAATATTTCAATATAAGAAACTTTTATTTTTCTGCTTCAAAGTAAAAGTGAACCTCAAACGGCGAAACCAACCGTAAACCAATAAAAAAGAAGGAAATCGAAGGAATCCTTGCGAAGGTAATTTAATCTAAAGCTACATAACACCAATGATAATACTTAGGTATATGTAAGTTATCTTTTTCCGCGAGATGTACGTGCCTGAAACATAGATACAAACTTGTAATTTATAAGGACAAATTATACAGGATGTAAAGTGATTTATTACGCTCTGTCAGTTGAGAATGTGACAGCTTTGCATGTGCGGCATTTTCATAACTCTGCTCCAAACTACAGCACCACATCCTTTGGTTTATGAATAATCAATTATTCTAATAATGCAATCACTGCAACAATTATTACAAAAGAAACCTTAAAGTTCAAGCGTCATTATGCAAACTTTCAGTTTAATGGCAAAAGTATGTTTTATTTAAATATCTTCTATTTAAATATCTTTTATTTAAATATGCATTATTTAAACATTTTATTCAAATATGTATTCACACTTAAGTATGCATTGAGGCTGCAAAGAATTAATTAAAGCGCCGATACACATAACTATAAATTAGACACGTACTCCCATTTAGTGCTTCGTAATTGGATTTTTACGGTTTAGTTTACACAAATTAACAACTCCACTTCATCCAGGCCGAACAGCACAATGGGCGCATTCCCACAACTTTACGCTAAGAAAAAAAGCATTAAAAATATGCTAAAAAGAATCGTAATTACCGCAAATTACTAGCCGTGATCTGCATTTAGCTCATAATGTGTGGTAAAACTTCAATGAAATAAAAGTTAAAAGGAGCTATGGCAGTCTCGTCGCAGTGGGCTCTGCCCGGGTCCAGTCATAAAACAGTGTTAATTAATTTTTTCGTTTTTCCCCAGGCCGCCTTGACTATCGGAATTCGCCCGGAATCATGAAAACGGGCCGTTATCGATAACTTATTGGGTTAATTAAAAAATGTATTTGCAATTTAGAAGATAGTTATCGCCCCATGTTTCCCTGCCTTTAATAAAGTACTTCGCTTTAACTGCTTTCATTAAACTGGTTTTGGTTTTCTTTTACGTTTATGCGCGTTTTATTTAATTAATAAAAGTTTTATGAATTGTAAACAATATCCTGTTTAAGGCAAAAAAGGGTCACAATTTTCATATTCAATGTATAGAATCGTCTTAGTTAGACATAGATTCATATGTAGATCTTCATAATTAATGCCATACTGCCACCTGGTCTGAATCCATTTTTGGTGCATAAATATGCGGGTAAACGTGTGAATTAGTGCTCTTGCGGAGCATATTTGAAATTTACTTCCTGTACGATCGCCAGAAAAATAGATAATGAGCCGTTTAGTCACCGCTAGAAGCTAGATAATTAATTAAAATCCAGGCGATTGGATATGGGCAATGCTGCAACGACGACCGCTGGGGCTATATATTTCAAAAGCGTTCGCATTTACATTTTTATGGTCCAGTAGAATGTCACAGCTTGATAAAAAGACGGAATTCTTCTCTAGTGCTACCTGTTCGCGACCTACTAAATAAAAGGCCTTTGATATAAATTTTTATTTCCTGCGCTGCCCATTCATCACGCGAGTGCATAAATTAAGAACAAATTGATTGCGAAGAAGGCTGCTACAATTTCAACTGTTGTTGTAATTCGAATTTAATTGTGTGTTTGCCTTAAGAGCGGAGTAGCCCACGTGACTAAATGAAGTCGTCCATCTTCGTCCGCCTTATATGAAGTGCAAGAGACGCCGCTAACGATAGACATTGCCAATTAGGAATACTCTAAATATCTAAGAACTAATTAAAAAATTATATGCAATTAGTCCCGATAATTTGAAACCGAAATTATTAGACGTTCTAATTATCTTGAAAATATTTTTATTACTCGTTCTATTGATTAGGAATATTATTGTCATATGTAAACTGACGTCCAAAATTAAAGGAACACCTACGACCGAGCAAATATTTCGGTAATTTTCAAAACTGTGTAACTTCGAGAAAAATGATCTTACGAAAATTCTTTGCACATCATTTTCAAGGAAAATGTCTCTACTTTTTGATTCTGTAAGTTAAAAGTTTATATTTTAAAACGAACGCTAATTTTTTATGTGAGAAACGAGAAAGAAAAATTTTTGTTAAAATTTCTCAAAATTTAAACAAGTCCACAGACTTTAATAATTTTTTCCGATAATTTCTCCAAATGTATTTTGTAGTGCGAACATTTCTCTATGTGTTCCACTTTAATTCATTTTTCTGCGACAATTTTTAACGAAGTTATTGACGATTAAAGAAAAAATCGCACTCTTGACTTTTAACTGTCATAACTTCCGACAGCAAAGGGCAATATGCATTCAGTCTACGGCATAAGAGACACTATAAAATAGTTTC
>JAWQRP010003689.1:0-12948 GCA_033557875.1 Quadriops clusia
TTTAGCTCAAATGACTACATACCAAATTTCATCGATCTAGCTCAAGTCGTTTTTGAGTTATCGTGTTTACACACACACAGACACACACACAGACAGACAAAAAAGCAAAAAAGGGCCAAATCGACTCCAAATCGCCCAAAACGTCGAGAATCATCAAAATCTCAAAAAAATTTTTCGCATGATCACTATACTTTCTCTGTGAGAAAGTACAAAGATGCCATTTCAGGTACAAAATCGCAACCTTTTTCCCTATCTGATGACCTATCTGGATATCTATGGTACTAATACTCTCTAAAGAGTAGTTTTGCCGCTGATTGGTTTGTTGTCTTCACTAGTTGTGCATCATTTTGTTTGGTTGTTTTCAATGAACGCCACCAGATGGCAGCAAGAGACGGGTAATTCCGTTGTGTCTCACTCTGTTTCTGGCTCAACCACACACACACTCAACCACACACACACACGCGCACGCGCACACGCGCACACCCACGAATCAATTACACGACGACAAAAAGCTATCGCAATTACACGACGACAAAAGGTATCGCAATTACACGATGACAGAAAGGTATCGCAATTACACGATGACAAATGGTATCGCAATTACACGATGACAGAAAGGTATCGCAATTACACGACGACAGAAACGTATTGCAATTACACGACGACAGAAAGGTAGCGCGATAAAAAAAGGTAGCGCAATTACGTCACGATACTAAGGTATAAATTACGTCATGACAACTGAGGTAGCGCAATTACATAATGATAAAAAATAAGTAGCGCATTTACATCACGACCGAAAGGTAGCGAAATTACATAACGATAACAAGGTAGCGCTATTGCATGAATAATAACCAAAGGTAACACCATCTCCACAATCAAAAGGGTATCTCGTTCTGATAATTATCAGGTCAACTGCAATTCAATAAACCAATGGATAATTCATTCTTGCTCAGCAAGACCATTCAATTAAATCAAATTCAGGGAAATCAATTTGCAATCAAATGCTTATGTTATGATGAAAGCTTTCTTATATTCTATTGTTTTAATGTTTACTAAATTCAAGTGATTCCTTTTCAGGTAAATTTGTAGTATATTTAAGGTGCCGAGGTGGTTTTATTGTCGCGTGGTCAGTTCCATTTCTTGGTTATTTGTTGCTATTTTGACTCTTATTATGGGTCGCGGGCTTCTAATTGAGTTCGCGCTTCCTGTAGATTGTTGTAGCTAAGTAGGTTGATTACTGGGAAACCAGATAGCAGCTTTGTTCACCCGTTTGTCCCAGTTTCTTGTTCATCAGGGGGCGTTATCCGGCTACTTCTGGTCTGTGGAACTCTCTCAGAGAGAAAGCAGATCATGTCCTGGGGATCGTAATAGCATTCTGGTGGGACTGTCCTTTATTCCCGTTAACCACTTTTGTTTACGTAAAGACTTGGCCTCGATTTGCCGCTAGCTACATTAATTTAGAACTGTGTTCGCGCCGAGCCAATAATGTTGCCACTTAGCATACTCGCAGATTGCGTTTATGCCGTATGGGTATCACAATGATATCGATGACGACCGTTGAAGGCTTTGCCGAAGGTCAATTCTGATCTTGAACTTTTAAAGTTCGGATTTGTAGATTATTTGCCACTGAGTGTCCCTGCGCTACGTCAGATTGTGATGCGCTGAGCAGCAACATTCGCGTTTTGCCGTGTTTCATTAGTCATAAATTTTCAAAGCTAAAAATGAAAGAGGATTTTCTTAGTACCAGCACCTTGCAACTAAAATCATTGAAGTTCAAATAATCAAGTTAAAACCAAGCAGTTAAATCCCCAAAAATCAGTACCGTTTCTCGATGAAGGTTTACGACGCCGTACCTGAAATCGCACACACACAGACGCACAAACGACTTGACATTCCTTTTGAATTCATTCTTCATTCAAATTTAGCTTTGTTCCCTCTCAATAACAGCTCTGACCTTAATGGCGTTGATTTTCTTTGACGTGACATTTGCCTATGAATTCTGGGATACTACGAAAACGACGTAAAAAGAGTTTTACCAATACTAGACGATCACAGGTAATTTCTAGCCAATTTAAATTCGGGTTGATTTGAATCTCCCTCCATTTTCGCTTTCGGAATGTTTCCGTAAGTCCCGCTTCAGCTCGCATCAGAGAGGGGGCCAAATTCGTCACAGTATATAGTTATTTTACTTAAAACGTAAACTCTTATCAACTTTTAGGTTTATTCGATTATAAGGAAGTGGTTGTTTATTTGAAACGGAAGTGGAACTCTTTCAAGTAAAGAGCCCTTTTGATTCAAGGTATTTGTTTCAAAATTTGTACTCGCTTCAGAAATAGCGAAAAACTTACAAATATCAAATTTTAGCAGAATTGCCCAACCGGAAGTGGTACTTAACCTGAAGTGAATATGGAACTCTTTCAAGTAAAGTGCCATTTTGCTTCAAGGAATTTCTTTCAAATTTTGTAGTAACTTTAGAAATAATAAAAAAACACAGATATCAAATTTTAGAAAAATTGTTCACCCGGAAGTGTTATTTTTTAACAATTTTTACTTTCTCGCGGAGACAGTATAGTGATCATGCGAAAAAACAATGTTGAGATTTTGATGATTATCGACGTTTTGAGCGATTTTGAGTCGATTTGACTCTTTTTTGTTTTTTTGTCTGTCTGTGTGTGTTTGTATGTGTGTGTGTGTGTGTATGTTTCTGTGTGTATGTGTGTGTGTGTAAACACGATAACTGAAAAACAACTTGAGCTAGATCGATGAAATTTGGTATGTAGTCATTTGAGCTAAAAAGTAAACTCGTATCAACTTTTGGGTTAATTCGGATAACCGGAAGTGGCAGTTTACCTGAAACGGAAGTGAAACTCTTTCAAGTTAAGTGCCCTTTTGTTTCAAATTTTGTATGAACTTCAGAAATATCGAAAAACTAACAGATATCGAATTTTAGCTTAATCCCTCAACCGGAAGTGGTAGTTTACCTGAAACGGAAGTGAAACTCTTTCAAGCGCCTTTTTTCTTGAAGGTATTTGTTTCAAATTTTGTACCAGCTTCAGAAATAACGAAAAACTCACAGATATAAAATTTTAGGACAATTGCCCGACCGGAAGTAATCTTTTTTATTTATGTTTTTAAATATGCAGGTATATACATATATATAAATATAATAACAAAATTATTCAAAAATCACTCTGAATCCTAATATGAATCTGTCTTATCTTATCTAGTACAACTTAGAAATATGCGAGAAAGTCGAGTGGAGACCACTCCATATTTTTTAAAATGTATATGTGTAAATATGAAGCGTTCGGGTGTAAAACCTGTTAACTAATTAGCATTTCCATGCTAGTTAACAGGTTGTGAAGGTATAAAGAAGGCCAGCATAATTAGTAAAGCTACGAGACTTATCAGAATAAATTTTTCGGGATCGATCAACATAAATATTGGGCTTGAGATTAAAAACAAGAGAGAATCACGAGCAACCGCGCACGCAGAAGGTGAAACATCTGGCAGAGATACAGTCGTGATCGTCCAATGGCCAAGGACATTCAGAACAATGGATTGCGCCGAAAGCCATAAAATTCAATTCATTGTTAATGGGTCGAACCTAGCCCGGTACCTGTGACTTCGTAGTTTTACTACTTCCGGAGCGCTAGGAAACGGAAGAAATGCCCTCAACATTTGGCGTTAGCTCTGTTTGCTTTGGCAGATGTGTCCAGTGGCGACAAAGGGATTTAGCGGAAACGTAAACCGGATGTCAAGAGGACAAAAGCGGCCCAAAACGGAACAAAGAACTCCGAGAGGGGATGTGGAATATATCTAGAGGGTTACCACCTCAAGTCAGCCTCTGTTCGACCAGCCTCTGTAGCAGCAGTCTCTGTCACTAGAAGCCGTTCGACCTTTTTTACCAGCCCTGCCGAAGACCAGCTTTAGTTATCTTCCTCAGCCGCCGTAACCAGTCCTGACCAAGGAGAACCAGAGTCGTCTCATCGTCGAAGCCGCTATCCACTCTGACGACAACAGCCGAAAGAGTACATCTAACACCGGAACATCAACCGCCGCCTCCAGTACGCTCGTCGCCCGCCTCCCGGAGAATGCCAGGAAACCTACGACCTTCGACCAGCCGCACCGTTGTTTAGGCAAGGCCCCGATATTTTCTTGTATTATTATTATCTTGTTTGAGTAGTTGGTAGTCCTTTGAGGCGTCAATCCAATGTCTTTGTTGACTCTTGGCTATATTGTATGCATTCTCAAATGGCCTCGAGTTTGCCATGTTTACAACACCAGTGTCCTCAGTCGTTACCTATTTCGATTTTGTTAACGGTGTCCTTCGATTCTCGCTTTGCTTGTTTCGCTTGTTGGAAAATTTCTCCACGTAGAGAGCTGGCCCACGTAGAAGATGAACGAGCAAGCGAAGTAAAATCAGCTGAGTGAATCCCGAACCATCGCCAGAAGCCCAAACACATCGAGGAATAAACGCAACGAAATCCAAACGAAAGGCACACCGAGTCCCAGTGAGGAGAAAACACTTGGTGGAACTCGACGGGCGAAAGCGGTCAAGCGAGCTCCGACCGCCCCGCTTCAGAGACGGGCGAGCTGCCATTAGCCCCGAACGACTACCTGCCCGTGCCCAATACCTGTTAGGGAGGACGTCGGCAAGACGAACCACAAAGACAATCGAAGAATAGAGGGGGGAGGGAGGCACTCCAATTGGTGGCTTACAGAGGCGCCCATTTTCGGAACAATACATCAATGGGTGCCGACGCGCAACAAAGGACAGTGACCACACACGCACACACAAATCAGTTACGGCCGGCCAATAATCATAACAAGTCAGTTCAATCAATAACCTTTTGCAATAACCAAGTTTGGACCCAACTAATTCAGTGAACGCTTATAAACAGGGTTTGCTACAACCCACTCAAACGAATCAATTCCATCACGATAAAAGGGTAGAGCAATTGCATCAATAATAATCAAAGGTAACACCATTTCAGATCAATCAAAAAAGGTATCTCGTTCTCATTACAATTTCAAGTTCAACTGCCGCCCAACAAACTAGGGGATAATTCATTCTTACCCACAAAGATCATTTAATTCAATCAAATTCAGGGTAACTCAATCCGCAGTGAAATGCTTTTACGTTAGAATGAAAGTTTTCTTCTATTTTATTGTTTTAACGTGTACTTAATTCAAGTTATTCCTTTTCAGCTAATTTCGTATTCTATTTTGGTGAGGTACAAGTGTGGTTTTATTGTCGCATAGTCTGTTTCATTTCGGGATTAAGTGTTGCCATTTTGCCTTTTGTAAATGGTTGCGGGCACTTGGTTTGCGTCGACGCATTCCTGGAGCCCGGTCCAGCGGGAAAGGGTTTCCGAACGATCCAGGGCAAGTGCCCTAAGTACCGTCTGTCCTAGTGTTCACGTTGCCAGGGTGAGATTTATCCGAGTCCTCCTTAACCCGTGGAGCCCCCTCAGGGGGAAGCGGATTATAACTCGGGGATTGCCACAACGTGGGTATAACCGGTCCTAGAATCCTGTTATCCACTTTTGTTTACCTTAACGCTTAACCCCGGGAGGTCGCGGGCTGCGTTGTTTTAGAACCGCGTTTGTGCCGAACCATTTAAATGTTGCCACTTAGCTTACTCGCAGTTTGCGTTTAGACCGTACAGATTCCGATGATGAGGTGACAATCATTGATGGCCTTGCCTGAGATCAATTCTTATCTTGAGCTTTTAAAGTTCGGATCTGTAGTTCATTTTACCACTGAGGGTCCCTGCGCTACAGGCTTGTGGTGCGCTGAGTCGCAACATTCGCGTTTTGCCACGTTTCATAAGTCATGTGAATTTTCCAAGTTAAAGAATGAAAGAGGACTTTCTTAGTAACAGAATTTCCCCAAAATATTAAAATCATTGAATAATTCAAATAACTAAGTTAAAAGCAAACAGTTAAAATCACACCAATCACACACACACACACAAACGCACGAACGACTTGACATTCCTTTTGAGTTCGTTCTTCGTTCAATTTTCGCTTTGTTCCCTCTCAATAACAGTTCTCACCTTAATGGCGTTAATTTTCTTTGACGTGACTTTTGCCTACGAATTCTGGGATGCTACGAAAACAACGCGAAAGGGTTCCTACCAAATGCTAGACGATTACAGGTAATTTTGGTCAAATAAGTTTCGGGTTGATTTGAATCTCCCGCCATTTCCGGAAGTGTCGCTTGAGCGCGCATCAGCGAGGTACCCCCTCAAAAAACGTCACAGCGGTGCCGTGACCAGGATTTGAATATTTCCTTAATGCTGGATTCTCATATCATCGATGATCTCAGTCCCCCCCCCCCCATATGTCACAAGGTTTTACAGCAAAAATACCAAAATTATTCAAAAAGTAGAGAGTTTCTCCTTTAAAATGATCTGCATAACATTTTCGGATGATCATGTTGCCCTGAGTTACAGAGTCTTGAAAAGACCGAAATTTTGCTCGCTCGTGGTGTTCCCTTAATTTTGCAGGTCAGTGTATATAATTAACATAAAACACAAAGAACTAAAACTTAAAGACAAGAACCTAAAAACAGAAAATAAAGAGTTAAAAATCAAACACATTACCTCAGCCTCCAGGGAAGTATGCTTTTGAACAAGACATTTCAACTCATTCTTCAGCGTATTCAACTCCTCCTGACTCCTCATCTTCAACTGCTCGGAATCCGCCTTGATCTTACCAAGATGCATCTTTGCACACTCCAACTGTTTATCTTTTTTACAAATAATTTCTTTGGATTGCATCAATTCCTTCTCTAAAGCAGTACTCAAATCAAGCAGTCTAATTTCCTCATTCTGCGTCGACTGTATTTTTTGCATCAAAAGCCCTTCCTGCTCGCTATAATACTGCTGCAAACAAGCCTCTCGCTCCGACGCCTGTACTATTTGCTCTCTAGCATCGATAAGCTCTTCTTGCAAACACTTGGTTTTACTCTCCGCTTTACAAGACTTTTCAGAAAGATCTTGAATCTGATATTTAAGCCCTATTATCTCGTCCTTGTAATAAAGTGTGGTGGCGTCAAGCTCGCGTCTTAAAATCTCCATATCGCAACACTGATTGTTAAATTCCGCTTGCAATTGATTGTATTCCAAAACCTTCTGATTCACTAAATCCGTCTCCTGCTTCATCTTTTCCTTCAAATCTTGCAAATTGCACAAGCAGCTGTTGATTTCCTCTTGACAGAAATTTGTTTGTGCGGCATTTAAATGATTCGCTTCTTCCAATTTTTTAATTTGCTGCTGCAATTGCTGTTTTTCGCAGTACGATTGCTGCAATCGGTTTTTGCATTGGTTCACGTTATCTCTCAATTGTCGGGCCTCCTGCGTTTTTTGGCAAATTAACCCTTGCAATTCTTCGATCCTTTCCACGTTGATTTTGTTGATTTGCTTTTCTCGGCACAACTCATTCTTGGCGTTAAAGAACTGCTTTTGGAAGATATCGGAACTCTTTTTCAGTTCCTCTAGTTCGTTGAGTAAACGTTTGTTGTGGTCGTCTACTTGAATGCTCGTTTGTAGAATATCTTGCAATTGCATTAAATCGTTTGTGCAGTGCTGTAGTTCATTTTGTAGGAGGCCTATTGTTTGCAGCGATTTCGCTTTTTCTTTTTTTAAGTCTCTTATTTCCATTTTTAAGCTACAGACACATCCCTACGAAAAAATACATATTTATTACAATGAGTAAATTAAGTATTTTGGTTGATGTCCATTTTTAAGAGATAAATTTTATTTTTTTTTAAATAAATAAAATTGCACAGGACCTTTTTAATTTTATACTTTATTTCAAGCTAATATCTAATAATTTTTTTATGCAGCATTTCAACGTGTATTGGGTTGACATAAAAATTGTTAGATATTAGCTTGAAAAAGATAAAGTATAAAAATAAAAAGTCCTGTGCATTTTTTTTGTTTAAAAAAGTTAAATAAAGTATGTATTCATAATTAGGGTATGAAAACACTACCTAAATGCTAGTAGAAAAGGGATAAGGGTTAAGGTAAGGCAAAAAAGCAAGCTAGGTGTTACCTCTTGCAACTTAGAAATATGTTGATATTTTTGTAGTCTTTGGTCAAACATTTCGATGTCTTGCAAATTGGAAAAAATTTCCACTTCTCGATCTAAATTGGCGTCTTCTAAGTGGTTGATTTTCTTCTGAAGATCTTCGCACTAATTAATAGATGGTCAAAAATTAATAGATACATAAATGATAAACATGTAAGTCATAGGTAGATAAATTATTGATAGAAATGGAAACGGTAATATATTTCATCTCTTACCTGGTACATAGAATTTATAAAGAGTTCTTCCATTTCAACCATTTTGCAATGCAACAAGTTAACGACATCCCAACCGTTTTGGAGCTAAAAAGGTTTGTTTATAGGACCGACAGAATGTCCCTATTAAATTAGAACATGCGAGTTGCACACGAAAGTTAGTCAAATCTAAAATCCTGTTAGATTGGATGCAGGAAAATTGTACATGCAAATTATACACATTCTTAAAATAAATAGTATTTATTTTTTACAGAATTTTGGATTTAATTTGTACTACCGCTTACAAATAACATGGTAACTATAAAAATATATCGTTGCATTATTTGATTTAAGTAAGAAATTAAGTAAGTAAATTAAAATGGAATTGTTAAATATGTATTTGTAAGTTTAGAAAAATAATTTTGAAAATGGTTTTTGTTAGGAATATGCTTTAAGTAGTGATTGTACAATTTTCTAGCTTGTGATTGATTTTAAATATTTTAAAAATTATTTACACTGATGTTAATTTGCTAAAATCATTTCACACTTTAAAAAATTATTAAAAACTGCAAGGAACCACAAGATTTACATATCGCTGCCTAAAGTGAATATAAGCGAAAAAAAATTCGCAATAACACTAAGTTTTGTATAAATTAAAAAATAAATAACTCTCTAAGTACGTTAGTATATAAAATATATCTTCTAAAATAAATAAAACTGCAGGATTCGTTTTTCTCTGCCTATTCTACAAAGGCACAACTTCAGACAAATATGAAGATCACATCTATTTATAAATATTTATATATTATTTTATTTTGATTTAAATTTGCTTTCTGGAAACAATTTTAGTTCGCGGCTTAAAAATAGTCATTCATCAAACAATGCTGTTTAGCAAAGAGTATGAGGGTTAAAAGGGGCATCAAACATCATGCACATTCTCAGCTATCGGTTTCGGCTTTGCTTTCGCATCATGACTTCCGAACCAACTTCTCCAGCCACTCACTTCTTGATGACTGTTAGTTTGTAGTTCTTCCAGTTGTTGCTTTGTTTCTACTAGAGCCTTCTGGAGATTGGAAATGGTGGCTCGTTGCTGGGTTAACTGATTTAAAAAATTCGTACATTTTTTTAAACATATTTATTGCTGGTTTTACTTGACTTACCTCTATTTTTGAACGATCTTCGCATTTTTCCATCATACTTAGAGATTCTATGTGAAGGTCCACCTTTTCAATGCAAGCAATTGAAGGTAAAGACAGAAAAATATTTCGTAATATAATATAATGTACAATATTATCAAAGACTAACAATATAGTCCAAACTAATTTCAAATTTTAATTGCTAATTTACTCATAACGGTAATAAGTGAATTTTGATTATTTTATTTTTTTTTAGATAATATACTCCCCTGCAAAAAATAATCTTTGTAAAATATGGATCGCCTTATTAGTCTTTGATATTACACAGATTTTTACGCCAAGCTTACTTCTACAAAGCCAATGTTTTGCTCTTTCTACAGGCAAGTGAAACAGTTGCAAAGAAAATAACTAAAAAAACAAAATTGCACTTACTGCTTTTTGAAGATTGTATCCTTGTAATTGGGCATCCTTTAGCGCCTTCTCTAATTCCACTATCGTCGATTTTAGATTCTTTATCTCTATACTGCGGTTTCTCCTTTCATTCTCCATTTCAGCTTCCTTTTGCTGGAGAGTCTTAAAAGTAACAAATGTTTTTTATCACAAATGAAATTATTTAGTATCAAAGAATAAGTACCTGCATCCACTCATCATCGCCAAGTGGACTTTTCAAAACTCCTGGACCTTTTCCATCTCTGCCTTGGCTTGTTTCCTGCAATCATTAAAAAATTAATTTATTATCCGGTAAATTTAAATGATTATCAACATGTAAATTAATAAATCATTAGAGTAATTATTTTTTATAGTATAATTAAGTCATGGGGTATTACATTAAAACACAATAAAATCAAGATTGCCGCAAAAATAGTTTTATAAGGAAAACATGAAAGAATAAATATAAAAGGGAAAATGTAAAAAAAAAGTAATTTGAAGTACAAAAATTATTATTATAATCACAAATAAATTGTGTATGACTTACCCTCATCATTTTACGCACAGACGACGAAAGCTCGTCAATAATGTTCTCCAATTCCGATCCAGTATCCGATTTTCCTCCCTTCTTATCACCTCCTTTGTCACCTAAGAAAACAAACAACAATTAAAATCAAGGAAAGACCAAAAAAGTAATTAACCTTTTGATTTTTGTTTTCGCTTTATTTCTGTATAAGAATCAGCAGGCCCACCATCTTCGGCATCATCAGAAAAGCTTTTAGTACTCGTCCCTTTCGATTTACTACATTTACAATCTTTGCTTCCTAAGCCTAAAATAGTTATAAATAATAAAGAGTTGAAATTGAATCCTTTTAAGGTTTGCATGAACCTTCGGTGGTTGAAGCAGCATTTAAGATTATTGGTGCATCCTCGTCATCATCAAAATCGGATTTTTTTCTTGTAGCACTTGGTGACTTCCACCCGCCAGAACTTTGACTTCTTTGAAGTTTAGGTATTTTTGATTCAAAGTTACAACCACAACCTGTAATTTAATTAATGGTGTTGTTGCTGAGGGGAATGAAATCGTAGAGTAATAATGTATGAATATAAAATGTTTTAAGTGAGTTTTAAATTGAATCTTAATTTACACGTTAATAAAATTTATTATCTGAATTATGTGTTTAACTTGACCCGAGAATAAACTATTTATACAAAAAATAGAATTATAATTTGTTCTACTTAATAAAAAAATTACAAGACGTACTTTTAGTAGTTCCTGAAGATTTCTTCTCATCCTCATCATCAGATTCACTTCTTAACACACCCTTTGTTGTTTGTGAAGCAGTGCTACGACAAGTGCATTTCGACTTTGATGTATCAGAAAATAGGCTTGCTTTCGATGATATGGGTTTCTTAGGTGACGATGTTTGAGAGCAGGTACTTTTTTTGCATCCGTCATCAGTGTTTTCATCCTCTTCCTCAATTGCATCATCACTTAACAGGTGCTTGGCGGTATCGGAATTTGTCGATGTTGCGCTTGAAGGTCTGCTTTTCTTTTCCAATAAAGCCTCCTTTTCTTTAAGTAAGGTCTCGCTGTGCTTTAATCTTGCTTCGTGTTCCTTTATTTTTTCTTCGCTCTCCTTGATTTTATTGTCGTTTTCTTGGAGTTTTTTTAGTAGTTCCTCCATCTTCTTTTTGCAGTCGTCTAGCTTGCAGTCTTGGTCGACTTTCTATGAAATATTATAAAATATTATTTACAAAATATTAAGAAATGTTATTTATAAAATATTATATTATCATCAAAATGTTATAAAAGGTTTCTTCAGAGTATCTCGCTATGATCAAAATATATTGTACAAGTACATGAGAGCTTCTTATTCTAACTTAAACAGTTTCTATTTACATTTTGTTGGTTCTTGGACTTCTAATAAATTTCTTTTTTTTTTGTTTCTTGGTATTGGAGTCCTTGTGGTTAATTAAAACTATTTACCTATTTTAAAGTAAGGTTTTATTTTAACACGTGTTTCATAGCTCTATTGGGCTACTTCTTCAGAGAATTAAATTAACATAATATGAATGGAGGATAATTATACTTAACTACTTAATACTAACATCTTAAATTAAAATTTACCCCATTTGGGGACACATTGGAAGTTTACATTTGTATGATTAATAAGATAACTTATGATTAAAGTCTAGAAATTTATACTTTTATGTTAGGTTGAAACACACTCCTCATGTGTAGAAACGTCAACCTAACATAAAAGTATAAATTTCTAGACTTTAATAATAAGTTATCTTATTAATCATACAAATGTAAGCTTCCAATGTGTCCCCAAATGGGGTAAATTTTAATTTAAGATGTTAGTATTAAGTAGTTAAGTGTAATTATCCTCCATTCATATTATGTTAATTTAATTCTCTGAAGAAGTAGCCCAATAGAGCTATGAAACACGTGTTAGAATAAAACCTTACTTTAAAATAGGTAAATAGTTTTAATTAACCACAAGGACTCCAATACCAAGGAACAAAAGAAAAAGAAACTTATAGATATTGTTTCTACATTCATCATTTTTATAGAAATTCTTTATATATTCATTATTTTTATATTCAATATTTTATATCAATTGCATTAATTAATTTTATATTCAAATTACTTTTGCATGATAATTATTTTAACTTCTTACAAAATTGATCGTAAGAAGCTCCAGTGAAGTGTCTTAAAAACGAGCGCCGAAGGCGCGAAGCGGCGAGCGAACGAAGCGAGCGAGCTCATCCTTTTTACTTTCTCGCAGAGAAAGTATAGTGATCATGCGGAAAAAAATTTTTGAGATTTTGATGATTCTCGACATTTTGAGCGATTTTGAGTCGATTTGGCCCTTTTTTGCTTTTTTGTCTGTCTGTGTGTCTGTGTGTGTGTAAACACGATAACTCAAAAACGACTTGAGCTAGATCGATGAAATTTAGTATGTAGTCATTTGAGCTAAAAAGTAAGGTCGTATCAACTTTTGGGTTAATTCGGATAACCGGAAGTAGCAGTTTACCTGAAACGGAAGTGAAACTCTTTCAAGTAAAGTGCCCTTTTGCTTCAAG
>JAWQRP010003690.1:0-12946 GCA_033557875.1 Quadriops clusia
GTTGTTTTATAAACGTTTATAACTCCATTAATAAACCATTTATAAAATAGATTTATAGTGTTGTTTTATAGACGTTCCTAACTGCTTTATAAAACTGTTTAATAAACTAGTTTTATAACGTTATTATCTAAACGTTTCTAACTCTTTTATAAAACCTATCTGATTTTCGATGCAAATATAGCTTTTTAAAAGTACTTATAAAACATATAGGTTTAAGAACTACCATTATAAAGTAGTTATATAATATATTCATATTAATGTTGTAAATAGTACTAATTTTTTTATAGGCAGTTTTGTTTTATAACTTTGTGAATGTTTTTACGACAAAATTGTAAAACTATTTTATAGAAAAATTTGCGATTGTAATGATTTATTTGTAGGTGTTTTCAAAACCTATATAACTATTTTATAAAAGTCAATTTTATTAGTTTATAATTGTTGTATAGTATAAGTTTTTAAAACAGTTATCGCACGTATTAAAAGAACTAGTAGTAAATTACATCATTTCATGTGTTTTCTTTACATCTGCAACTATAAGTCCAATTACTTTTTTCGAAGTGTGCCATCATAATGCAACAGTCTAATTTCATTTGCAATCATATTTCAGTTCAGGCTATGTTGACTAAAGTGGCGTAAATTAATATAATTAGAATTATAATAATAGTATAAATACTATTTTAAGAGTTATAATTAACTTTCAATTTGAGAAAACAGACGGGTAAATTTACAGTCAGTACTATAATAAAACATCTATAGTTACTGCTTCTTATTGATTGTTACAATAATCCCTTGAAACGGAATAAAATGGCATTAAAAATAAAAACAATTATATGACCAAATTGTTTTATATAGTTCTCCCCCTTTGTTGTTGTGTTTTACTACTATTGTAAGGATGTTTACGAGTCTAAAATATAATTTTTTTTGTTTTAAAGCATTGTTGCATAAACTTAATAAGATTTCTTAGAAACCATTTGCTGCGTGTTGGAATTGGAACATTAGCTTGAGTGAGGATATGCTGGTGCGTATGCAAAAAGCATTTGGACAAAATCGATACCTTTTCAGAGTTCTACCACCAGAGAAGGAAACTCGTAAAAGAACACTATGTCTGGCTTTGAGTTTTTTTCCCGTGTTTATTGGCGTCCATTATCGGTCACTATCTGTATGTGCAGGGCCATAACACGGCCGCTCTGTTGGTTTTCTACGTGCAATTCATTAGGGAAGCTTTTAACCCTAATGTAGATTGATGTGCGATGTCAGGATTACACGCGACCGACCTCTGACCGGCGTTTAGCCGCACACGTTCAGGGGTAGAAACCCTTAGCCAAGATCCCTAACTTACCTTTACATAGGTGTTCAGTACTCCCTACCTGTTAAGTGATGACACAAGCCCGGAATTAAATTAAATACTTGGTTGTTAGGGGTGAATACTAAAAATGCACCCCAAAATTTTAATGAATATTAATATAACCCTGTACACACAACATCTTTACACCACAACATTTGTAAAAAATAATAAGGATTCATTTGCGTCTATATTGTATTTTCATTTCACAGTACATATCTACACCTTCGGACATGTGGTCAATAGTAACAGTAATTTGTTCACCTGAGCACAAGGTAAATGTAGGTACTAGTACCGACATTCTTTTTTTAAAGACTCTTGATAATTTTGAATCTGCCTTAATAACTTTGTTAGATAGAAAGCAGTGTTCGTGTCTCTAAGATCCCTATATCTTCCCGTCCGACTGTTTGTAACTGGAGTCATCGCCATCGGATGAGGGGTAGATGTTGAAATTGATGCATGACTTGCACGTTCCTTTAAACATTTCACTTGCTCTTTCAAAGATAGTACTTCTTTATACAGCGCCATGACCATGTTAATTTCCTCCTCCTTATGCGTCAAATCTTTCTCCATGTTTTCCAGGTCTTTCAAATTATCTTCTGTTGGCTCCCCGCCTTGGTTCAATTTCTTTGATAAATCATCATATCTTCTACAAAACAAATTACAAACAAGTTATAAGTAACCTTGCACTAAAACCGGCAATGTAATCGCTCATTACGCATATAAATGTACGTACTGATTTAGATCCTCGAAATCATCATGAAGATGTTTCAGGACGTCTTTCAAACTTTTTTCTTTGCCCTTCAGTGGTGTATCATCAGCCATGTGTTCGCTAACAACAGAAAATTTCCGTTTGGGAACTGTATACTTTTGCAAATATTTTGGGAGACGGTATTTGGATGAATTTATTTTGTAATGAATCTGAAATAATACATTAAATGGTAATCCTATTATGATACACATTTTAACTGGTAATATGCCACCTGAGAATTTGTCGTTCTCGCCGACATTTTAGACTGGTATCTATTAAGCACTTGTTGGAATCCCAGACCTTGCTGCGAGTAACACGTACAAGTCCTTTGCATGGAAGGATCTATTGTCCAAATGGTTTCTGGATGATATTGCTAAAGTGGCGAAGTATAAAAGATTCAATTCTTATATTATAGTTATTTAAAC
Organism: Quadriops clusia; assembly: GCA_033557875.1. Taxonomy (NCBI): domain Eukaryota; kingdom Metazoa; phylum Arthropoda; class Insecta; order Coleoptera; family Hydrophilidae; genus Quadriops; species Quadriops clusia. The sequence continues at coordinate 2,519 of JAWQRP010003690.1, forward strand.
TATATGCCCTCTCCAACAACACGAGTTGATAGTTCAAGAATCGGTTAATGTACTGCACAGAGTCGGCCCATTCTAAAATTTTCGTCGCCATACGATAATTCTGTACACATGAATGCCTAGTTGCCTATATTTTGATCCTTAGCCGACCCTGTACCGTACAAAAATTGATTCTTGAACTATCAACTCGTGTTGTTGGAAAGAACCATATATTATCTGTTAGTATGCTATTGAAATACCTGTTGTGTATCGCCAGAGGGGCCGTTCATATTGGATTGGTCCATCAAGCAATTCATTTGATCTTCTGGTACATCTTTTGCCATTTCTTGCAGCTGTTGGTAGTTCAAAGAATTTCTCATCAGAGGGCAAAGTGGACGACTGTATGTCACTCTAGATCCTAGAGAAGACACAAGAGCAGATAGTGGTCTACTGTTTAATTTTTCCGCAGCCAATCCAATGTTGTGTGCCAAAGTGGGCGAAATCCCACTTATCGGCTGCCTAGTCTTGATGATACTCATTACTTGTTGGATGTTTATACCAATGTTGTGACTAGGAGAGGTCGATCTAGCAGCGCAAAAGGGTATCGCTCGAAAATCAAAACTTCGCAAATAGCTTTTTGCCACTTGCTTCATTTTGGATGCTATAGTGGGCAACTCGTAATTTCTGGTGCACGAAGAGTATTCTGTTCTGGGAGCGGCAGGTGGTTCCATGTAGTCTATTTCTTGAATTGGACTCAGCTCGTTTTTCAAAGCATTATAGCTTTCATTTACTTCTTGGATTTGCAACGGTGGGATTTGGTCGCTTTGGTGTTGGTTTTGGCTCAGTATTTGGCCTTGATGGACTACGCTAGCATGTACAACACCAGTAGGATGCGCTACTGCATGCATCGTATTATTACCCTGTTGCAGCGCCATGCTGTTGCCATATGCCTGTTTATTCATAGCTCTTGATTTTGGTGGTGGCAGTTTATTAACAGCAATACTTTTAACGACAATAGGAGGACTTCCGTCTTCAGAGTCACTTCCTTGATTCACTGCTGTGTTGTGATATAACTCCACCAAATTTTCTGTGTAATAATTTCGTTCCAAAAAGGTTCTACTTCTTTGCGGCAAGTGTGAATAACTTCGCCGCCTGCGAGATCGCCGTTTATTCGGAGGAACGCAGGAGTTTGACTCCAACATTCCAGTGCGTACTGTGTTGAGTCTCAAACGTTTTTCAGAATGTTTAGCTGTAGATTTTATGCTTTTCTTATTGTTCAAACTTATAGAAGCACATGAGCTTTCAACTTTACTCTTGGACCCATGACCGTGCCGATGATGACGGGGCCTAGGGCGTTTCCTATGATGACTGGGAGTTAACATTGATCCACTGTCAAGAGGAAGAATCTGTGGAGACTTCTCGCCTTGCCCTTCGTCATTTTTACGTGTATGAGCGGCACTCTCTTTTTTCTCAACTCCAACAACCCCCGTAACTCCAGAAACTAAAATTCCCGAAGAAGCAGATGTGCAGATGCCAATTAGGCCGTGAAAATACATTTTATAAACTTACCACCTTCGTTGCTAATGCGATGTTTCCTTGAATTTGGCCTTGAAGTTTTCTCATCGATTTGGTTATTTATTATGGATAACCTGTTCACTGATTCCGAAATACCGGTAAGAATGTTATTAATCGTTTTTACGGCAGCTCCACTTTTGTCGGTACTAATTGCTTTGGAATTTTGACGCACCGGCCATTTTTCGTAAATCTTATTGGTCGAATCACCTAACAATTACAATACGTACAGATGCTGAAGGAATGTTCTTGAGTATAAATACCTTGTTCTAGAGATTCATCATTGGGAGGCACACTCTCATTACTAGAATGATTGTTATTCACGGAGCCTATACTTTTGCCATTTTTCATTTTAAAAACTTCTAATGAATTATTTTGGCATACTTTCTTCATATAATCTAATTGGTGCTTTAGACTATTACAACGGCTCTCAGCGTTTCCAAGTTGTTTTTGCATTTCTGGAAATAAATTGTAATGCTACAAATATACGTTTACAGGTTAATTAAAATCTACTCTAAATAAATAATTCCATTTTTATCCATGACCTATATGAAGCGATATGTAACGTTAAGTTGCGTTTGATTAAAGTTTAGTAAACTACACTTGATGTGTCGAGAATTGAATTAGAACTATTGCATTGACGATTTAGTCGTAGTAAAAGTAATATAAAACGCAATTATGTTTATAATTCTAGACTTTTTTTGTCATGATCTTTAATGCTAAATTAAAATAACGAATATGTTACTTTGCCATAATGCACAAATAGTAAACTTTTGTTAGATAAAGTTAGCACAGGATTTTGGAGGATAGTTATAATTGTTGTAATGATTGTAATAGCTTCAGTATCAAATCTTCCATTCACATTCTTTTGACATTAAAAATTTAGGCAGCAGAATGGAAATTTCTACTTATGCAACGAGTTTGACAAATTTTCGAATGCCCCCATGGTGACTGAAGAAAAAGAAAAATATTTTAAAAAGTGTGCTGCTATTTGCCCAGATCACTCGAAATTAGTCGTGAGGTAAGCAATTTTGTTTCCTGACACGTGTCAAAAATTAGACTCCCTTAAAAATAAAAATACCAGTGAGAAATACCCAAGAAGAAGTGCCAAGACAGTTTTTAAATGTAAACAGAGGGAAATTTGCAATGGCTAGTTGGGATAATGGTCTGACGAACTCTGGACAAATTTCATAGTGCACGTTCTCGTTTTGACCAACAAAATGTTGGAGAAGTCCTCATCTGATACAACAATTGCTACTTTAAAGCATGAAACCTTGATGCCCCACCACATAGTTTTTCTTCATCGCAAATTTCGGAGAAGGTCCGAAGATCGATATATAGTTGATCTTGCGATGGCTCTGAAAAACGCGGGGCACAGAGTAACTATTTTTACATCTGAATTAGACCAGCATGACTGTTTAGAGGAAACGAATGTAAGTGTATCGTTACAATTGAAAACTGTTTTTAATTGCGAATAATTCCTTTCAGCCTTTATTTGGCGAATTAACCATCAACTTCTCTGGATGGTGGCTGCCAAGACGATTTTGGTTCTTAAAAGCTGTTATGATGGCCCTACGGTTAATTTTCCTACCTCCTACGTCCAAACCAGATTTAGTAATTTTAGACACCGACACGATAACATGTTATTTGTTAGCTATGTTTACAACGTGCAAAATCGTCTACTTAAATCACTACTTCAAATTAAAAAATTCGGAAGCACTAAGCGAGAATGTGAGAATCACTATGGATTTATTAACAGCAAAAACCATCAAATACGCCGATCGAATTGTCGTTCTCAACAAGTGTTTTGGCGAGATCTTTAGAAGGTCGTTTCCTAACGTTAAATCAGAGATTGGTTATGTGTGCCCTTGTGTCGACACCCTTTTCTGGAGAGAAGGGAAAGTGGACATTTGCAGGATCGTTCCGGATTTACCGAAAAAATCTTTAACTTTCGTTGTATTTGGCCACTACACGAAGAATTCTAATTTTGAATTGGCCATAAAATCGTTCGAAAACCTTTTGTTATTACTAGAAAACGAATTGAAGGATAGATTGCATTTAGTGATCGGAGGTAACTGTAAAAACACTGTCGAGCAAATTATGCATTACAACGAATTAAAGAGCAGTTCTAAGGACAAGTACTATGCTTCACAAATAACTTTCCTAAAACAGACGCCAAGGATACATAAAAAATCTTTGATTGAAGAAAGCTTAGGAGTTTTGATAACATCTGTCCACGATGTGTTTCCAGAGACCGTGTTAGCTGCCATGAAGTTAGGTCGACCAATAATCGCCACAAACTCGGGCTTCCCTAGAGAAGTTTTAACCCACAGGATATCTGGAATTCTAATCGATCCCGAGCCTCATACATTTGCATCCGCTATGTATAAAATCGTTGCGAATCCGACTATACAGATGTTCATAAGTGACATGGCGAAAGATGTTTACAGACGACAATACTCTTACGAAGTTATGACCAGGAATATTAACGACTTAATAAGAGATTTACTAGAACCAAGCGAAGAAAATTTTAAGTGATAAAATGCCGTATACACATTTTCCTTTGTTTTTAAGTAATTAAAATATATCAAATAAAGGGCATTTTATTGTACTTTTAGGTTTTTAATTTATGTAAAATCGTTCCCATGGACGCACAAAAACGTATTTTAGAATTCGTTAGTCATATTACCAAATGATATTACTAAAATAATAGTGATGTAAACTTTCATACCCACAGTATTACAAACGACAGTTATCCTTTAGCTAAGTTAGCGAACCAATCAGCTATTAGATATTTTTAAAATACCGAAAGGTGATTGATTTGCTAAGTTAGCTAAAGGATAACTGTCATCTGTAATACTGGGGGACAATCTAATAAATTTTTAGCAACCAATTTCGTTTTTGGTCGTCTAATAATATGTCTTATATTTTTACTATATATAAATTCTACCAAATTTTACCACAGGTATCTATTACTAAGTAGTTACGAAAATGTAGCTGCCACAATATTATGAATCATTTTTGGTGGTTGTAAATAGCCTTTGTAAGATCTTCTACAGGACTCCTTGGGAGCTGACTACTTAAACAAATATTTTAATAATCTTACCTTCCAGTCGAGTCTCATTCTGTTCTTTATCAGTCACTGTCATATCGTTTAAATATCTTCTAAGCAAATACACCCTACTTGAAGATCCTGATTTAACCCCTATGTTTTGGAACGCAACACAAATTAATTGTGCGAAAAACAAAGCGTTAAAATAAAGACGAGGAAACTAATTATGGTGTCGGTAATTTATGTAAAACTCAATTTAAGTGATAAAAATCATTAAACGCAATGGCATTAAATGTCACACTGAAATGAAGTAAAATTTGGCAGGTTACCTTCATATGTGAATTTTGAATTGTCACGGTGTTCTGTGCCGCTATAATGTTCTCCGCTCATTTTGACTAAATATGTACACTGGATACTTTAACTTCAAACCACTGCTCACCAAACAGCATTTATTACAGTCCTTATGACATGTTTTAAAACCCAACACAAAAAATAGCTAAATGTGGAATTTGACGAGGAGACCATTTAGTTGTAAATTGTTTTAATTACTTGTCAGCTGAAAATCATAGATCACTTTTTCAGATCAGGTTCGTGGCCGCTCTTCGTTGAATTAAAATTATTTTTGGGTTTAATTAATTAGTTTGAGTACAAAATTTCCACCTTAAGACTGTATGGTTAAGATATTTCGCACGTTTCATGTAAACATAAAGTCGCAATTAATTTAATAAGAATAAAATAAAACAATATGAAGAAAACAGTTGTTTAAATTTTATACAGACATGTTTGATAAATTGTTCGAAATTGAGACATCGTTGGAGCATACGTCTCCTTGGACGGTTAAAGAATCCCTTATAAATGTCAATATTTCGAGGTTTTCTTTTTTCCCGAAATGGAATCTAATTTGCATCTCATTTTTGAAACAATCATCTTTTCATTCCTGCTTTGATTTACATGTCAGCCTAAAGTATTGTTTTTCGCGGAGTTAAAAATACAACGAAGGATAATAACGAATGCAGAGTTGGTAAAACAATTTTCATGTCACATAAGTTGTATTATTCCATTTCTGCACTGTAACGAATCTAATCTGAAAGTGTCGACCTGTTGTCATGACCAGGCGACATCTTATATTGATGATGTAATATTTATGGCTAACGAATGCATTCGCGTTGGAGGAAACTCTGTCGCAAGAACATATTGGTTCTCAATAATATTCATAAACATTTGTCAACGGTATTGAAATTTATCTATATTTCGCTTACCTTAAGCTTACTTTATGGCAGGCTTATGGTAATAGACTGTACCTCCTACTTAGAACTCTGTTGATAAAAATTGCCTGATTTAAACATCGCAAATAGATCTCTTCAGGATATTTATATACTGTCGAGGTTGTTCTCTAAGCATTAAAATTAAGAGTATCGACAAGTAAATAATCTGATATTGCATAAAGCCTGAGCATGAAACGAAATGTTACTAAAAAGTTATGTTAAGGGATGATTAAGAATTTTTACATGGAAAACAAGCATCTTATTGACTAATTACAAAAGATCAATAGTGTACATTGATATTTATACATTTTCTATATCTACACTTTTGGTATCAACATAATTTTGCAGTTAGAATAAAACTGTTAATAAAAACTAAATGCAAGATTATATTCATTGCATGATTGCACCAAGTCGATATACGAGACATCAAAATAAATCAACCCGTACGTGTGGCAAAATCACTGCTAAAATGAGATTTCATTCATCTTCCTAAGGTGCTCATAAAATATGTGCATTCGTGATATTTCGAAATAAAAAAAATCGGGATGCTTCTGGTGGTAGATCTCGAGAAGATATAACAGGTACGAGCCACAGAGGCTGCATTCATTAGTCAAGAAGATCACGCCGTGTGCGGCCTCTTCTATTACACAGCCTCTGTTTCACCCTCCGCTTCCTTTACCTGCCCCCGAACAACGACCACCGACACAAAACAAATAAAGAAGTGACGTTAGGGAAATGATAATGAGTAATGTGCCTCTACAATAAGAGGTTGCTCAAGGAAGCACAAGTTAACGATTTAATTGATGAGCCGATGTCAGGAAAAATAAAATAACTTGAATAACTAATAGCCGAGAAGCTCAGTTACTTTATAATGTTACACTATAACTAGATATACATTAGTGGATCTTTTTAATCCATTATTTTGTTTGCTCCAGGGGTATTGTATCTAATTTCACCATTTGTAACTCGCGCATTACGTTTTCACAATTTTGTTGGGGATTTCTTCGTTTGAGGTTTTCTAACCATCTGCTACAGCTATTTATGGCTTGATACTTGTGGGATTTTTTCAAGACCACGAAGAAACTTTAATTTTGTCGAAAATTAATTGATGAAATCAGTAGCCATAAATTAAATTTGACAATACAATCAGTTAAAGCATAGCGGACGTTCCCTATATGGCTTCGCAATTAGTACGCTACCATGGGAAATTTTTCGGTTGGAATGCATTCTACTGATTTGTAACCACTTGCAAATATAACCTTTAAATTTCTTTGTTTACATAATTATTTATGTTGTTCGGTTCGAGTACAATGGATATTCATATGTAAATTATCTACTTACAAATGCATTAACAAATTAATGATTGGATCCGTGCATAATTTAGCACTTTTCTATTGGTTAGTCATAGGCACGTACTCCTTTTGATTGTGCAAGTTGTTTGCTCTTTTTTCGAATAATAGTAGAAACTTTCCCACAGATTCTAATTACCATTATATTGATTTAAAATTCAAAATATTTCATTTTGATATAAAATCTTTATTGGAAAATGTAATGCAAACAATCAACAGGAAATAAAAACTTATAGCAGGATTTATTACAGAAACAAATTCTCCTTATAAAGGAAGGCCCAAGTTTACGAGCGGAAGAAACCTAAAACAAGAAGTGTTTTACATTAAGATTATAAATTGAACCGTTAATTACTAAGCCTTTGAAGTATTTATATTTAAGAGGATTCATTGTAGGAAGGCGGCAATGAAGATGATATAGGATGACTTAAAAGCTCAGCGAGAGGTAGGGCTATAAATTTATTACAATGTACGATAACAAATCAGGGTCAATTACTCACAAAATGAGTGTAATTTATGGAATTTAAATTATAAATTTAATGCGGTCTATAAGTCATTAAGCATTATTTAAGGATTATTATTACGAGAAATTATTTCGGCAAGGCACGATTATCACGAGTTGTTTTCTTTGCGCCGAAGTATTTCACGCTTAAAAATTAGAGCGATAGCCTGCTCAGTAGGTAATTATTATTTATTGTCCCAGAGAGTGCACGACATCAACAAATTATCGCGGAATTGACACTAATCCAGTAGGCCATGTTAAGAATCTCTAAATAAACTTATCAAATATCATTTACTTGCATATTATGCAAACGAGCGTGCAAAACCCCGTTAAGAGCGCATTGTTGTTATTTTCTGCGGTAGCAGGTTCATGTTTAATTCCGTAAGTAAGAATACAGCAAAATATAAACAGAGGCCGTATAAAAGTCGTTTTATGCGTTATAAACTCGTAGACTGTGCATTTTTATATGCCATTCGTGCATTTAGTGGCAGTAAAGTGTAATATTTAGTTTATGGCACTCGTTCGGACGCAGGGTGCATTCTGGCATATAATTTCATGTTACTGTTCATTTTAATAGTTATCTGACGGCGTGGCTACGCGTTACCTACGTTTCAATCTACATTTTCTGTTTTTGATTGATTCATTTAGGTAGTTATCAAATGAATATTTTCTATAATAAATTTATTTTAACTAAAATATTTGTTTAATTAAAAGGAGTGCAATTCTTGCGTCTATATTCAAACTATAAGTATTTACTTCTAGGATTAACATCAGAGATGTTATACATACATTTGTAAAACGAAAACAAAACGGGGAGAGTCTATTTCATACAATCATCAAATCAAAAATGTATACTTTCAAATATAATAAATATTGTAGGAATCTATATAAAAAAACTTGCTTGTGGTTATTAACATTTGAGGATAAAATTCAGGTGCATATATACATAGTAATATAAATGCAATTAAATAAATAAATTTTACATTTATACCTATTTTAAACATATGTAAAAATATTTTCCCCATTTCTTTATAATACATCTATCTTGGTTTTTGTACCCTCATTTCATAAGTAAGTGTTTATACATTTTTTAATGTTTCATATTTTATACTTGATTAATCAATTGATTGCTTTTTTGGATATATGGCTTTCGCGAAACCAATTAACTAGATACCTTTAGGAGGATGTCCTCTGTTAAATTAAGTGTTTAAATTTATTGAAAGTAAAAAGGAGCAATCCGATACGTAAGTATTATTTGAGGACAGAAGGCAACTGAGTACTTGATTGATCGCTTACATCTATTAATCTTGATTTGTGTTTTCAATTTTAGATTTCGATATTTTTTAATTGTATTTATTTTTCAATTGTATTTATCTATTCTTTCTTATGATGCTCTCTTTTAGCCTTATCACTTTGTAAATTCGTATCTTTTGTATAGAGGTCTGATAATGCGAATTTATCCTTTGTATTCCGTCTAAATAGTGCCAGGAATTGTAGGTACTTATTCTTTTAATAAATTTAATTTTCATCTTGACTTTGAATACTACAGCAGAAAGTATTCTCACAAAATAATTTCTTGTATTTATCTTAATTACAGTTTGTTTTTTTTTCGAATAAACAATTAGAAAAGTATAAAATCAGTTCTTTGGGTTTTAAAATTAAGAATAGAAACTAATAATTAATGTTAATCATAAAACTGAAGAAAATTTATTTTGATAGTTTTTGAGAGAGAGGAAGAAAAAATTGTGAGACAACTTTGGAAAAAGATAGGTAAGGAAAGCCTGAAACGTATATAGCGAAATAAAAACAGTTGCTTTAAAGTTATAGCACATTAAGAATATTTAAAGTATAAAAATAAAACTTGAATGTAACGTGAAAAGAGGACTACAAATGATACTCTTTGGGCACATTATTTGAAACCTTGCTTTCATAGCTTGCGACTACTTTTATACGAGTGCTCGCTCTGTCGAGTGTTATTTATCTGGTAGCTAACACACTCTAGTGCTAGTGCGAGAAAGAATAGCGACTTTACCACACATAATGCTCGGTTGCCTAGCAACGCATTACTACCTACTTTGCTATTGGCTACCGGCCCCCGTCCAATCATATTTTAACTAAATTCATTCATTGATTGCCATAAATACAACTCATTAAAGCGAGTAAGATATTTGAGTTCTTTTCTTGTGCCGCAAACATAACGATCAGATTATGATAATAAATGTGTAAATTGGCAGAGATGGTTCTAATATGTAGTTAGGCATAAGTTTCGGTATACGGATTGCATTTTTAAATTACTGTATTTAAAATTGCACATTTTCAAAGAACGACTAACAGTTCAAATTCGAAAAAATGGAAGAATAGTAGTTCTATTCAAAACAGAATATCATTTAATAATACAATTTTTCTGTGAAAATACTTGTTGTTTAAAGATGAAAGCAAGTGGTTTTATTTTTGAGTTGGTTTTTAATTCCATGAAATTATGATCTTTTAATCGTTGAAGAAAGCACAAATCTCTATAAAAGAAAATTTCCCTAAAGTTCCTTTGTTAATTACAATACGTAATTATTAATAGTGGTCGAAATTATAAGCTACTAGTTAATGCCCGTGAAAAATCACGGGCAGCCATGTACACATATATTTATTACCATGTACACGTATACTTATTGCCATGTGCACATATACACCTGACCATGTACACGTGTACATATTACTATG
>JAWQRP010003691.1:0-12945 GCA_033557875.1 Quadriops clusia
CTGTGCATTTGAACAACTACGGACATCTAGTTCACGTAATTTAATTTTAGATATTAAAGGTCTATTTGTGATTTTCTCGCATTTTGCTATACCACAACTTTTGTTCCTATTTACATGTAGAATAGCCGTTAGCATTTTTTTTTGAAATTCCAAAAATTTAGTCTAAAATATTTTTTTTTGCCAATCTACAGGGAATTTCGAAAAACAAAATTCTAACAGGCTAGGAGAAAAAAAATGGAATATTATGCCGTTTGTTTCATGGCGAAATCTTATTCCTACGCGAAAAAATATGTAAAATACGTTTTAAGGTATGACTAGCTGCCTCTTAACTTGATAATAGGTTGTACTATTTTTGGGGTGTAGAAATCTATGCAGTAAAGTTTGAGGAAGGTAATGTGTATTTGGTAGTGATAGGTGTAGATGGCGTGAGGAGTGTAGGAATAAATAAAGTTTTGAGAATCTAATATATTCGTAAAAAGAAGTAATAACAAAAAGAAAGTTTAATGTGAGTGTAGCTAGTGAAGATTTACATGTTAAGTTGTATAATTTTAGATTGAGTATTATTAAGTATTGCAGATGTTTTTTATACCTGAAGAAGCCCAAAATAAATGTGGCGAAACGTCGTATAACAAATTTAATAAATGGAAAAAATAAGCAACTTTAAATAGTTTAATTTCACAAAAGAAAGACCCAAGAAACACAAGAAAATAAAAGATAATTCGAAAGGTACGGGTCAGAAGCATAAATACAATTAAGATAGTTGCTACAAAAACTTCAATCTGATTTTTGGAATCGATGGCATAAAGAATATCTACACACATTGCAGCAAAGAAACAAATGGAAATATATTAAATCTCAACTTCAAATTGGACAACTAGTTATAATCAAAGAAGATCACATCCCTCCTGGTCAATGGCTTATGGGCAGAGTGAGCGAAATACATCCCGGACCTGATCATTTAGTGAGTAGTGAGTAGGGTCACTACACACACACACAAACGAAGAATGGAGATCTTCGAAGATCAATACACAAATTGTGTCTTCTTCCAATGGAACAATAATAACATTTTTATAAATCATTTTGAAACGCTATGTTAGAATTTAAAAGTGATCTATGAAAAAGTAAATAAAAATAGAGGAATAAAATTAAATGTCAAAGTGAGATTATTAGAAATAATAAGAGTTTTCGAATCTAATTAAAAGAGTTTAACTGCAACATAAACAATAATCTTAACATAAACAATAATCTTTACATAAACAGATATATATTTTTTAAATAAAGCTCATTTTTTAATTATACAGGGGATCCCCACCTCGGCGGATTGTGGGTTTATTACTGAAGATAGATGAAATGTGTAAATACAAAAGATACATAGCATTAAAAAAGGTACGTTCTTAAAACATTTTTTATCTCCAAATATAGTTAATACTTGATTATAAAAAAGGTCATAACTTACGTCTTATTACTGCTATCGTCGGATCTGTTAGTAATTTGACATAAATATAGAATAGGAACAAATGTAAGTGGTAAAATAAAGACCAAACTATTGTGTGTGTACATTTACTTAAGAAACATTATCCCAGTTACAGTAAATTTATAATACATCCTCAGTAAAAAAGTTAAACTATGTTATATTACAAAAAAAATTTTTAGTCAAACGAAAATATGGAAAAATCCTGAAAGTGGTTAAGTGGTATACCTATTCTTACTTGTCAATAGAAAAGAAGAGAGGCGAACGTTCTCGAACTTCCAGTCGAAAGGCGAGTCGGCTCCCCAAAAAAAAAATGTTATTATAATACAATGCAACGTTAAAGTAGGCTAAAACACTAAGCGAAACGAACATCCTACCAGCACTACAATATAATGAGCTCTAGAAAACGTCTTGAATGAGTCCATCTGAACAAATAACGAACAAAATCGTCGATCAGACCAGCGCCTGACTATGTAGTTAGTTATAAGGAGATACACTGACTATCTGGACCCAAAAACCAGCCTTCTTACAAAACCTCTGGTCCACACTAAAATAAACTTAATTATATTTTATCGTCTATACTTACAATCTAGTTCTTTATAAGTAAACCATGGACTACGAGTGACTTGCGAATCTGAGCCACTTAACAATATGCATTAATACATACAAAAGAATATTTCTACATTATAATTTAGGTAAGAATATAGTTATACGACAATATCATTACAAAGTTGTAAATGACAACCCTGACCCAGGTGCGGGCCAGGCGGGACACCGAACCTCTTCAGGTTCACTCGTTCTTGTCGGGAGAATGATCATCTTTGATCGGAGAACGACTGTTTGATTTACTGCGCCCTTTGCTGTTGGACCTAGATCGGGAGCGGTCCCTGAAAATAAAACGACCGTAATAAATCTGATGATGAAAAAATATGACATTGTTACTTCAACATTTTCCTGCTAGATGGCTCTGTGTGACTCGGCTAAGATTGAGACAAGAATCTCGGCAGAGACAAGAATCTCAGCAGAGATAAGAATCTCAGCAGAGATAAGAATCTCAGCAGAGACAAGAATCTTGGCAGAGATAATAATCTCAGCAAAGACAAGAATCTCAGTAGAGACACCAGCGCCATCTAGAGGGAAAATGTTAAAATACCAACATGTTACATGTACTGGAATTTACTCAAAAAATATAATAATAAAAAAATACGAATGGATTAGTTTTATGTACAAAAAAGGAAAAATTTCTGTAAAAGAAATAAGAAGAGTCGCCAAAACATTTTACACAGATTCTCAAAATTTTCGAGAAAAACGAACTACAGGAGGAAGGGTTGTTAATTAAATGAAAAATGTCTATCTACGATTCATGTTACTTTTACAAATTATACGACTTTTGACTCCTTGAAAAAGTGAAGGTGTCTATCAATAGAGGCCTGAAGATGTCTTCCGAGTGAAGACAAAACCTCTGAACAAATAAACAAATGCTGAGAGTCATTTTGATAGATTTTTTATTTTTGATAGATTATTTCATTTTCAAGAGTGCAAAAGCAGGCTGTAATCTGAAAAATGATTTTGTAAAGTGGTAAGTTAGTGAAACAAAGGAGATGACTGAAGAAGGGAAAAATGAGTGATTGTGCTTGGGGTGATGTAACACATAAACTACTGGTTACACACAATCGACTTACTTGGAATTTTCCTTATTTTTCGACTGAGATCGCGACTTTGACCTCTTAGGGTTTGATCTAGACCGTGACCTAGATTTTGAAACCTCTTTGGACCTATAAGCAAAATCATATTCACCAGGTTTATCTTTGACTTTTGGGGTTTAATTTAGTAGATTAATGTTTCATGTGGATGTTTTTTTTTTGTAAAAAAAAAGTCGAATCAGAAGTGGGATAAAAAAACTTGGAAAAAAGTTTTTCCAATTCAGATTCACTTTTTGTGTTAATGTTTTTGTGTTTATTTTTTTTGTGTTTATTTTTTGTGTGTTAATTTTTTGAGTGTTTATTTTTTGTGTGTTTATTTTCTGTGTGTTTGTTTTTTGTGTGTTTATTTTTTGTGTGTTTGTTTTTTGTGTGTTTATTTTTTGTGTGTTTATTTTTTGTGTGTTTGTTTTTTGTGTGTTTATTTTTTGTGTGTTTATTTTGTGTGTTTGTTTTTTGTGTGTTTATTTTTTGTGTGTTTGTTTTTGTACGTCAACGTTTGTTATGAGTTTGTGCACCAAAAGTTACAAACAAATTCTCAAGTAAACACAACATATTCTGTGAACCTTGACCCAAAAGTAGCTAAACTTATATTTATTCCACAGTTCTGCCTCACTTAACTAAGGAAAACACAATTGCAGTCAATGAAGTAGTGAAAAACAATGCTCCAAACAACACCTAGTTGCCCATGAAACATGATGAACAGCTTCGACAGAAACACAAGAGCGTCTGCTGATGAAAACATGCACAAACCATAACCTAGCTACTTACTTAGACCTTGAACGGGATTTCGACTGCGCCGGACTTTTACTTTTTGAATGGCCCCTCGATTTCGAGCGACTAGACCGATGGGAACGGCTGCGACTATGAGACCTGAAAGAATAGGGAAAGATCGTCAATAAGGTACTGTAAGTTAGGGCGGTCGAAGATCCTGTTCCATGCACAAGGTCTTCCACAGTCAAAGACTTCGGACTGTACTGAAGAGAGAGAAAGAATCGGAAAGACGGGATAGTTAAAGATGACTTCGAACTCCTTCACGGAAAGTACTTATGAGATCAAGAAACAAGTGGAAACCATGGAATTAAATATAACTTTAGCTTGTCGACGCTGCACAACTTCGGAGTACTTACCTGGAACGGGAACGTGACCTTGAGCGCCTCCTGGAACGAGAACGAGAACGTGAGCGGCTGCTGGAGCTGCGCGAGCGGCGACCACTTCCGCGACGTCTATCTTCGATTAGTCGAATTCGTCTTCCGTTTAGCGCCGTGTCGTCTAATTTGTCGATGGCGTTTTTCATGTCCGAATAAGAGGCAAACTCAACAACACTGGAATAAAAAAATTACTTTTAGTTTTTGGTATTGGAAATTGCGGGTATTAGCAGATCGTCAGTTCGGACTGTCAGTTTGGAAGGGTGTCATCAGGGTTGTCAGACCCGAAAGATGGTGAATGAATCATCATTTCGCTTTTATTTTGACTTTACTGAAATTTTAGCTATTCTCAATAATATTTTAACTTTTAATAATATTTTAACTCTCAATAATATTTTAACTCTCAATAATGTTTCAACTCTCAATAATGTTTCAACTCTCAATAATGTTTCAACTCTCAATAATGTTTCAACTCTCAATAATGTTTCAACTCTCAAAACGTTTGCAAATGACATTTTTCTCAAGGATAAAATGACTAGGAATTTTGACTTACCCTTCGTTCCTACGCTGTTTGTGGGCATCAGCGTAAGTGACCTCCCCAGCTTGGCGCATGAAGTCTTTAAGATCCTATTAGAAAACATATGTAAGTAAAAGATGGAACTGATACTCAATCGACTGCCTACAAACAAAAGTTACCTTGTTCTCGATAAACGCAAAATTTGAAAACTTAAAAACAGAAACAAAATAGAGTTACATTTTTAGATCGGCTTAGTTACGTTTTGACCTTAAACATTGTTGGAAAACAGTGTGTAACATAACTAAAAATTTAAGGCAGTTTTAGGATCCTTTTGCAAGCGAACCGTCGGACTTCGACTGAGGGTGCGCAATTTTTTTATTCCCTATTAAACATCCTTTGTATCAACAGAGCTTTTCCCATGTTGTCAATCTAAAGTTTGTTGTCGATCTAGAGTTTGTTGTCGATCTAGAGTTTGTTGTCGATCTAGAGTTTGTTGTCGATCTAGAGTTTGTTGTCGATCTAGAGTTTGTTGTCGATCTAGAGTTTATTGTCGAACTAGAGTTTGTTGTCGAACTAAAGTTCGTTGTCGAAATAAAGTTTGTCATTCTGAACAGGCTTAAGAAAATCTTTTACGTTTACAAATTTTTTTGATGATCAATTCCGGTCCTTCCCTATTAGTATAATCTCTTCTGTGGAATAAGCTTTATTTTTATCACTTTTCATAAAGTTCCTTCTGAACTTTCTTTAAAGTCCCTCACGACGTTCCAAAATAATTGATAAAGTTTCTTTAATCTTCTCCGAACTTTTTTCAAAAATTTTCTGAACTTCTTCAGAATTCCAGAGTTCCCTCGTAAAATCCTTTCTTCTTATATCCAAGAAAATTTTCTTCGTAAAAACCAAGGAGACTTTCCTTTAAAATCCGCGGAGATTTTCCTCGTAAAAGCCATAGTGACTTTCTTCGTAAAATCCGTGGAGATTTTCCTCGTAAAATCCTTGGAGACTTTCCTCGTAAAATCCTTGGAGACTTTCCTCGTAAAATCCTTGGAGACTTTCCTCGTAAAATCCTTGGAGACTTTCCTCGTAAAATCCTTGGAGACTTTCCTCGTAAAATCCTTGGAGACTTTCCTCGTAAAATTCTTGGAGACTTTCCTCGTAAAATCCTTGGAGACTTTCCTCGTAAAATCCTTGAAGACTTTCCTCGTAAAATCCTTAGGGACCTTCCACGTAAAATCCATCGAGACTTCTTTAATAAAATCCAAGGAATCTATCCTTGTAAAAGAAGATAATTTAATTCTAAAATACAAGAATTTTTCTTGCAGAATCCAAGAATTTTTCTTGTAGAATCCAAGAAAGTTTCTCGTATTCAACGAAACTTTCCTCATAAAATCCGAGAAGAATACTCGTCTTAAATCCTCGTAAAGATCCTCCGACTTGTTTTGATGTAGGTGAAGGTGTGTCCTCGCCCTCCAGGTAACTTTACAGGTTAAGAGTGTTAAATGACACAAACATAAAATAGAAAACTTGCTTAAAACCAATTCTAGGTGTATACAAGTGCGTATGTCATTGCATATTTGTTCAAATAAACGGGCAAAACTGAAAAAAGGTGCTCGGATGAATTTTTTCTAGAGCGGGAGAAAGAGAGAAAGAAAGAAAAAGAAAACAAAAGAAACCTGCGGAAAAAATGTTGGAGGTTGTGCCTGTTTCTGTGGGGTATGTTTAGTTCTCGGTTGAGTTTTTGTTGCTAAATATGAGTGGGCGACGAGGTGTCAATTTAGGTACGCAATAAAGTAAAACAAATATGCAATTATTTAAGATGCAAAACGTAACTAAGAAATATTGATAAATTGCGCGTCATGCTAGGGTATTACCTGAGGCACAGCGTGTAACCAGAATGGTACCAATGGGGCAGTGGATTACAACATGACTGACTCGACTGGATCAAAAGAACGGTCGTACCACAGCGTTTGAGCATGGACTTTGAGCCTAGATCATCCAAGGGAAGGAAGAGCTCTTTGCAAAAAAGTGCTTTTTTTATTTACACACATTTCATATAGTTGCGGCGATGGCCTAGACTGCAACCATGTTTCGGAAAATTTGGGGAACTAGGGAAAGGCGCAAGGTGTGAGAGGTTACTTCTTCTGTAGCATGAGCGTGCTTACGAGTTCACCTATTTCGTTCGACAATATCTTTGAGTTTCTTCTCGTTAGGACCTAGGATGGTTTATCGCTTTCTTCGACGCCCTAGGGTTTAAATAGTTCCTGGTGGTTTGCATGCGTGTAACCTATCGAGATAGTTCGAGTTGTTTTCTGCATTGGCCGGTCCGTCCTGACAACCCGGGTACCGAGAGTGACAATGATCGCCTCGTTCAACGAACATCGTCGATGAATACGTCATCCTCGTCAATATCAGAATCTTTGCCTCTACAAGAAGGTGAGATAGTGGATCGAGCAACCATGGACCTGAGCGGACCTGAACGGACACCAGAAGCCCCAGCTTGAAACTAAAAAAACCCGATGGAAACGAAATAATTCCGTGGACAGAAGGCCGTGGATGCTGCCCAAAGGTTGACGCGCTGTTGTCGCCTGGGCCGGCTGTTTGGTCGGTACTGTGCCTCTGATTAGCGGAACACAGGCCTCTGGATGGAACGGACCCTGCCATCTAGCAGACAGAAACTTCCCCCCACGAACTGAATCACCTCTAGTCGATTGGAATTGATCGCCACGGTCGCCATATGAAAGGATTAGGTATATTAAGGACCCAAACCGAGCACATATTCATATTAAAATAATAATATTATATTATAGTTAACTCACTATCTAATAGGGTAAAGCACTTTGTCGTTCACTCACCTGCCAACTCACTCGACTAGACAAATTCTCGACGATTAAACGGTACTCGGTGCGCGTCGGGGGGCCGTACCTGCAAACAAAACGCTTCGTTAGAAGACCAGAGATGCTGTCGCCACCAAAGTGAAGTTTATTTCTGCATTATTCTTGCTGAAGCTTGGCGATTTTGTTTTTAGTTACAGAGTATTTGTGTTAACTTTGGTAGAGTGACGTCATTATTATTTGCATAATTTTTGATGAAAAACCTTATTTCACGGTTATATACGATAATTCTTTTTCTCTAGTTTCAATATTAAAGTCGAGAAGAGGACAAGGTATGATGTTACAGTACTGCAAAGTCATCAGCAGATTCAGTTTAGCGTACTTCGCAATGACGTCACTCTACCAAAGTTAACACGAATCCACTCTAAGAATGGCGATTGGGGTGCCTATTTCGGAACGGCCTATCCACATTAGGTTCTTTCCAACAGAGCAATTTGTACGGTTCAATGTATAGTACATGTGCTACTTTGAAATCGATTTCTGCGCATGACGTAAATCACGCACCAATAACAGCGCGAATTGTTCGCATATAATTAGCTGCGTATGACTATTAGCTGCGCATGACTATTAGCTGCGCATGACTATTAGCTTCGCATGACAGTATTAGCTGTGCATGACAGTACATCCAGTATATGGTATGGACCGCGTACTGTTTTCGCGATTCGCAAAATGGATACAAATCGGTGTTGGAAAGGTCGTTTTATAATGCGCGTGCTCTGTACGGTTCATGTAAAGTACATAGAGCCTGTTGGAAAGAACCTATTGTTAACCCTTTGGTTACCGGCACTTTCAAATATTGGAAATTAAGTCGTATTCTACGTTTATCAAAAAAAGTACACTAAGATTACAATCTCTACATTACAAAGTTTAAGTTAGTGCATCCAGTTTTATGAAAATGTGATAAATGAACTTTTGAGGGATGATAATGCAGATGAGCTTATAGCGGGAATATGTACCAGTATAGGTAACCAAACTTACAAACAGTTATGTGCATCCCTGATGGAAATTTGAAAAGTAAAATTTTCTGCTGTATTAAACATTTTTGGATTCTTGGATTTTTGAGTGATATGAATTTTACGTTAAAAAAATGCATTTTCCTCAAAAACTCGTCATGACGAACCATGTTCGTCACCGGTCTCCAAAGGGTCTAGATTGGACTTTGCATACCCGAGTTGGACTTTGCATATCCGAATTGGACTTTGCATATCCGAATTGGACTTTGCATATCCGAATTGGACTTTGCATATCCGAATTGGACTTTGCATATCCGAATTGGACTTTGCATATCCGAATTGGACTTTGCATATCCGAATTGAACTTTGCATATCCAAATTGGACTTTGCATATCCGAATTGGACTTTGCACAATCGAATAGGACTTTGCTCAGTCGAATTGAACTTTGCTCAGTCGAATTGGACTTAGCACAGGCGAACTGGACTTAGTACAGGCGAATAAGGATTGGCACAGGCAAATTGGACAAAATGAAGGGATTGTTAGTATATCATTCGCAGGGATAAATTTAATAACATGTAATAACTTAGCACAGTGTTTGACATACAGAGAGACCTCATCAAGGGTTGCCGTTCAATATAATAAGAGCCCTCAGCAGTGAACCCGGTTATGTTGAAAGGCATCCCAAGCCCCAGACTACCCTCGAAGCAGACGTCATGTCCCAAATGATTTAAATAATATTTACCTATCGTGTGACCGCATGTCAGGATCACGGCTGAAAAGAGAACTCGATTACTACGTTTGAAGGTCAGTCTTTCAGTCGAGGAGAATCTTTCATACGTTTCTTTTCAAACTTTCAGCGCTGCCGGCTGCTTCAGTGCTTTCACTCGTCGGTCGCGCCAATAAAGTCTCGTCATCAATTAGTGCTTGAAAAGAACTTACTTATCACGGCTGCGTCCTCGTGGTGGACCGTAACCTCGCCCGCCACTGCCACGCCATTGGTCCGAACCACGTGGTGTTCCTCTTGCGCGCTCCACCGAAACACGTTCACCCAGAAGCTCCTTGCCGTTCAGCTCGTAAACTGCGTCATCGGCATCTCTGTAATCGTCGAATTCCTGCAAAAACAAAACCAATCTGGTTAAGAAGATTGTTGAGAAGGTACTCTATTCAATTTTTACTTTATTCAATATTTCTCTATTTAACTTTTACTCTATTCTATTCAATTTTTACTCTATTCTATTTCTACTCTATACAATTTTTACCCTATTCAATTTGTTTTATTGTCTTCTAAATTGCTTACCACAAAAGCGAATCCGTTCTTCATGGCGACTTCCTTTATGCGGCCATACTTGCGGAAAAACTTCTCTATGTCCCGTTCACGGACACGGTTTGTCAAACCGCCAACGAATACCCTAGTGCCCATGGTGTATCCTAGAATGAGAAAATCGTCGTGTTGGCACATATACTTTATCAATAAGAGTTTCTCGTGAGAGATAAGGTTGTTTATTGACGTTATCTGTTAATGGATCTAGCACAAAATTTCATTTTTTTAACTGTTTGAAATGATGCAACTTATTTATGTATAAACATGTTGACATGCATGCAATACGTGGGTAATTTTTGAATTTATCGGTTTTGAAACATTGGGCTAGACACGTATCGTGTTGTAACATTTAGCTATTCTTATGTCTGTATTCTATTTCGTGTCTCTGTTCTATCTCGTGTCTCTATTTATTTTCATGTCTCTATTTTATCTCATGTCTCTATTTTATATCACATCTCTATTTTATCTCACGTCTCTATTTTATCTCATGTCTTTATTTTATTTCATGTCTCTATTTTATATCATGTCTATATTTAATATCATGTCTCTATTATATCTCATGTCTCTATTATATCTCATGTCTCTATTTTATCGTACGTATATTCTAGTCCAAGCTTGCTCTAGCTCCATACATATAACAGAATCACCCATTAATTATTTAATACCCCATGTAAAAGCACGAACGGTCTTGACCAAATCCTCTATCCCCTAAGAATTACCTAATTAATGGACGACCACAAAATTGACTCTCATACAAACTTTGTCTCAATTCCTATGTAAGTACAGTACAGCGCGAATAATAACTAATAATTCAAAGACAATACACAAAAATATAGTACAGGTAAAAAAAACTCAAATTCGCCATGAAATTCTAAAAATATCCCACATTATTCGTTTCCAGGAAAAACTTCTCAATAGACGCATCTAGATAGCGGGCTCCCGTTCAATTGTTTGTACTTAAAAAATGCAGCGTCCTACTTTATTACCAACGATATTAATAAAAAAAAGATGGTTAAGATAAGTTCTAACTCTACAAACGAAGCGAAAGCTCAATTGCCCGCTAATATCTCCGCCTATCAAATAAACACTTCCTTATTAAGGCTCAGTTCTCAGGCGAGCGGTTACATGCGTTCTAAATAAATCGATTGGTATCTAGAAGGCCACGCGGCAAACCGATTTTTCCGGATAAACTACTAAATATTACGAACTATGTGAAAACTTGAGAGAATTTAGATAAATGAGATCTTCCCTTACCAATTCAGTAGAGAAAACCTGATGATTTTTCACTTTTTCTCGGGAAATTTGCGAAAAAACGTTCTATAGAAGCGGCTCTATAAAGCGCAGACACTAATATGGCGGTCACCGGAAACACACCAAATTTTGATCTACGCACGCGCAGTGCTACCACATTTAGATTATCGTTTAAATGACGGTTAATAGCAGTGGCGTCACATTCGGTTATTTTCGAATTTGACAGCAACCACTTTTCTTTAGTAGTTTATTTATCATGACTTACTCATTACATTTAACATATTATTATTATTATATGTAATATATTATTATATAATATTAAATATTCAATTCTAATCATATTAAACTTTGATTTACGTATAGTTATGCGTTTGTAAGACAAAAACTTAGTTTTGATGATGTTAGAGCTCGCTTAAATGTACGTCAATGATCTATGCACCCTATCTACATATATAAAATTGTAATTTACTGTAAATATTCCCCATGTTTATTAATATTTTAATGTTAACTAACATTTTGTCAATATTTCCTCTCAAAAACCGTTTGAATAGCAAAACATTACACCAACGACGTCGTTTAATTACACATAGAGAGTCCTTACTTTTATGTAACTCCACATAGAGTTAATGCAAATTATTTTCTAAATATGGAAAAGCAAATACACTAATGGTCGCCTATTAAACACATGAATCCGCCTTTTTTGAGCATTTAATACATAATTTAATGTTTAGTTTCGATTTGTTTTTCCATTAGGCGCGGCTACAGAATGATAACATACGTGACAGCTCACACACGTAGCTAACTTCTCAATTGTATTCTGTTGATTGAAAAATCTGGACTGAAGATTTTCACCAAATTTAGTCCCAATTAGTAAGTTTTTTACCCGGTTCTGTAATCTCTAAAGACAAATCTTTCTTTTGAGCCGTTTTTCTCTAACCTCTGCACCGAAATGTTTTCAGTGGGATTTATTTTATGAGAAGTGATCTTGCCACCTCAGCTAAGTCTATGGGTGATTTCTTCAAGTCCCCTTAGATAAACAAGACTAGTCACCAACAAGACTAGTCACCAACAAGACTAGTCACCAACAAGACTAGTGACCAACAAGACTAGTGACCAACAAGACTTACTGGACGATGGCTTTCGAGAGCGGGACAGTGAGGACCGAGTCCAGTCAGGCTTTCATCGAGCTTTTGCAAAATGATTTCAAGAACTTAGCTGCGGAAACCAAGAAGAAGTACCCCCAAATAAAAGAGGTAAGACGTGTCGATCTGTGCTGGTGTCGATAGATAACTTAGTCGTTAGATCATAGAATTGATAGATCATAGAATTGATGAATCATAGAATCCATAGATCATAGAATTGATGGATCATAGAATCGATAGATCATAGAATTGATGGATCAAAGAATTGATAGATAATAGAATTGATTGATCATAGAATTGATAGATCATAGAATTAATGGATCATAGAATCGATAGGTCATAGAATTGATGGATCATAGAATAGATAGATCATAGAATTGATGGATCATGGAATCGATAGATCATAGAATTGATGGATCATAGAATTGATGGATCATAGAATTGATGGATCATAGAATTGATGGATCATAGAATCGATAGGTCATAGAATTGATTGATCATAGAATTGATAGATCATAGAATCGATAGATCATAGAATTGATTGATCATAGAA
>JAWQRP010003692.1:0-12943 GCA_033557875.1 Quadriops clusia
GCTAGCCCCCCCCCCCCCCCAGAATTTTTACAAGTGTTTGCCTTAAAAATTAATGTTTAATACAAATTGGGCAAAAACGTTAAACAAAGTAAACATCAACGCAGCATACTCTCATTGCTGCGCAAAGTTAATGATTCGTTATAATTATTATTGTATTAATACAGAATAAACCTAAGTATTTCTAATTAAAATTAAATGAGTTTTTTCATGAATATTTTTAACTCTTGTGATTGTAGAAAGCAGTACACATGGTATTTTACTTCTATACTAGTTTCACACTGTTTGTAATAGAAGTTAAAAAATCGCCAAGATTTTTCCCATCTTGGAGTTTTTTTTTAAATTTACCAGTGTGGAATATTAAGGTGTCTTGGACGTTCAAGCATTTCATCAAAATCCTTGAGTAAAAGCTTGAGTCAAGCTTGTTTTTACCGCCTACGAACTTGCTTGACGCTTGAGTAGACGGTCAGAACAAGCTTGACGCAAGCGTTGACTCAAGTATTCTGATGAAATGCTTGGTCGTCTAGGGTATACTTTAGAAGTAAAAATACAATGTGTAGTGCTTTTACTTTTTTTTAAAGTAATTTAACTACACCGAGTATAGTTTATTATTACGATACTTCATATAGTCATTTAACTATCACCAAAGCGTAAAAACACAGTAAAATTACTTGTCACATAGTAAAAACACTATTTAAGTTTTTTAACTATACAGAGTGGTGGCGTCAAAAGTTGCCATCACTGGGTATAGTAAACATTATTTTGTGTGTATATGCATGCAAAACAAAAACGTCGTAGTGTGGAACGTGCGTAAAAAATTGCCTTTGAAGTCCGAACAAAGTTCGTGCCGATCCCACCGCATCTTAGGGGGCTTTTACACGATCAGTCTCAGTCTGCGTCTCAGTCTCAGTCCGCGTCTCAGATTTATTGCCTATCAGTCCGACTGACACCTTTATTTACACTATCAGTCCTTCTTTCAGTCCTACCTTCAGTCCGAGCTACGATTTCAAAGTTTTTCAAGATTTCAAAATAGAAATTTCGCCTGTGTTGGTGGGGTGTCGATTTATAAGTATTTATCTAAGAATGCACTGTAGGTAGCCTCCCTTAATGTTTGTGTTGTGGTAATTAGAGTTCGTTTTCTTCCACAAATTCGGAGAAGTTTTGTAAATTTCAATAAAATGAACTACAACCTGAGCTTTCTTGCTGATCATATTGCAAAACTCTTTGAAATATTAATATAGAAGGTGTTATAATAAAGGGTGAGTAGGGAGGTTATACGACACTGGCAATAGTTCATGAAAAATAATGAAAGGCATGCCACCGCGTTTGTGTTTACATATAAGAATTCCTTTGAAGTGAACGAAATAAAATAGGTCTCGACCATATTGTCAGTCCTGCCATCAGTCCATCGAATTATGAATTTACACATACGATTAACTATCAGTGAGACTGAGACTGAGACTGATAGCTGGACTGATCTGATCGTATAAATTAGATGACGAGGACGAATCTGCTATGCGTTTGAATTACAAAATATGCATCACCATTGAACTCGTATCGTGATCCGAGTATCTCTTACGGCTAGCCCAACCCCTAAATGTATTGTTGTATGTATACCAACAGCAGCGACACAAGCCAGATACATCAAAAATAGCTTCGTTTTTATAGTTTTTTTTTTAATTAGAGCCCATATTAAAAAAATTAAAATAACATTAATTATTCATTGTTACCTCTGGTTGGAGACTCGACATTTTTGCCTTATTATGACAAGACAAAAAAATTAAAATTTCGAATGAAAGGATTCTGTCCAAAGCATAGAGAATGATAATTAAAAACTTTTGGCGAAAACGCTCTTAACGTTGAAAGTATTTTCATCAATTTTGTTATTTTCCCTATCATTGTAGGTATGTAAAATGAAAACCAATAACGGAATTTAAAAAAAAACAAAACCATCTGACTAAAAAGTTAGATAAGAGGGGATAGAATATTGAGAATAAAAGTTGACCAGTGCTCGAGGTAGTAATTAATCTGAACGAAGAGCTTCTACGTAAGTCCCATAATTAAAAGGTCATCTATAGTGCTATAGTTCTAAACATTAAACTATCACGAGTGAAAAATAATATCTAATTTCTTTTAAATTAGATGCGTATCAACATTAATTTCAAGAACGAACCATTTTTTCTGAGAATTTCTCTTGAAAGACGATATTATTAGTACTGCATTTAATAAAGGAATTTTATTTTGCTGCAATTAAAACTAGTAGATTGTTAGTAATAAATGTATAATCAATGAAAAAAATACTAACGAAAATACGTAATCCATAACTGTAGATTATATACAAATAATTGGTATACCTACACCTGCATTCATATCAAGGATGATCTTCACGAAGTGTACATTATATTAATACGGGAAATTAAATAAATAATTAATTCTTCCCCCTATTTGACCCTAAGGCACGTGTCAATAAATTTGTTTTGACTCTTGGAGTCCCAACAAATGAATTGATGGATAGCTGACAGGGCACTAGCCCATTTCCCACCCTCATTATTCAAGGCCATAAATTTTATACAATTCACCCTAGAAAGCTGATTGAGTAAACACTTATGAGGGTGAACTGCAGGAACAATAATAATAATATAACTTTGGATAAAGTTTCCCACAGTAGCGGTGTTGCACAATGTAAACAATAACAAGAGTAATTTTCGTATTTACCGGTGAATGAAATAGTGGAAAAGAGACTTGTATACATTGGTTTAATACATATGTACTCTAGAATTCTGTGTTTTACCAATAGGCGTTTCAATTTGACTAATGGCATGAATGTACAAAATTTTATGCAATTGGGCAAAGTAATTTAAAAAATGACTGAGAATGAATTTATAGTTATCAAACCTAAAACGTTATCTAACTATACACTCCACTAAATATAAAAGAAGGTAATGGTTCGCGTGCGGACAAAACATGTAAGAGAAATATCGAAGACAGGTGGCTCACGACAGATAACAATTGCTTGGATTCTCTTATTACATACGCCATTTGACATACGCGATGACGACTCCAAAAGGAAGTTTATCTCGAGGAAACTATAAGTTTGGAGGCGGCCATGTCGTAAGGAATGTAATTTGACGGATCCTCTGCAGTAAAAGCTGTTAAAAGTAAAGTAAATCTCATGGTTTAGCTGATGTAAGAGGCCCCTAATGGACGCCCCACCATCGCATAAAACCAATGATGCTCAAAATTACTACATTACATCGGGTCGTCCCGATGTAATAGAATCCCTCGCAACTTAGGAGTAACTAAATGCAAAGCAATTTTATGTAATTGCCTATTTGTTTTGCAACGTAATAAAGTTTAGGGCCGCGCATTATAATTGTTTGTCCTACGACCGTTTCATTACGGCATGATTCCATTAAGCACACCCTGCATCGGGGGTTAATGCTCGATTTAAATATCTATCTATACGTGTAACGTACAAATTATATGTTAAATAACATAGGCACTAGAGTCCAAAGCATAAACAACATGTTTGTAAATGTAACAACAAATAATAAATAATAGAATATGCATATTCATGTGTGTTAAGTATGGCAGAGAAGCACATTAGAGGCAACGTCAGAGTCTATTAATGGATTCCACAGCTTGCAAAAGGTTGATATAATAGAGCAGGTTCAGAGGCATTGTACACAATATAACAAAATTACGTAAACCATAAAAGCCAATACATCACTGGAATTAAATGTGACATGCGAAACAGTATTCCGCACCCCAAAAAGCATTTCGCAATTATCGCCCATTAGTTCCCTGTATAAATTTTGGATTAAAACAGAAACCCCGAACGCATATCGCGGAACTATAATAATTTATGCGACATGGAAATTCACCCCCAGCATGTGCTGCCGCCCCCGGTGATCGTTTGCAACAGCAAGAGGATGAATTTGTCCTGCTATCGCACAAACAAATATATATTTTTTGTTTGTTTTAAATTATAGAAAATAAATACAAATTTTGCGGCTGACATATTTATAGTTCGACTGTTTATCCTGGTGCACAAGCTACGCACCCCATCAACATCAATCTGTTATTTATTTATCAGCGTTCAATTTGTTACGTGTCCACTCAAATCTAAACATTTTTCCCGTCAAATAAAGTTTGTAAATATAGCAAATTACGAGAAACTTTTTGGGGTCACCAATTTATATTCAGTTTTCTGTATTGTGCTGTTATGGCACCGGATTTGTAAGGACATAGTATCTCGGCGCAGTAATATAAAATAAAATTACAATCCTGGAAATATATTCAGTCGGCCAAATTTGAAGCCCTGGAGCTTTCGGTACATAATTTAAATTCTTGTTTGTATCAGAAATTCTTCTTCCGACAGATCGTAAACACCTTTGAGTCCCGCGTCCCGAGGGGCGGCCGCCGTCCCCGAAAATATGCCGAAAGTTTCTCCAAGTCTTGGAGCACACAACGGTGCAAAGATATAAGCGTCGTTTCATTTTTCCCGGGGATTTATCTCTTTCGAGCCGATTCATCAATTTTTCACGACATGACGCATGTTTGAATTTTCCACGCCTCGCTCTCCTAGAAAGGAAATCTTTTTCGGGTCACACAACATTGTGAATATACCTAGCGAGTATATTAATTCTAGCGATGATTTTCTCCCAAAGGACCTTTAGTTATTAAGGTTTTTTTTTATTAAAAAATAAACCCTGAAATAGATAGTTGTATGTATTATTATACAGACAAATTAAACACACTTATTTGCAACGAACGGAACAAAACGATGAAAAGTTTTGATAAACTACAACTTTCCAACTTCATATAAATAGCTCGCAAGTAACTTTGTTCCTTCAATATAGTTTCTAAGATCAATTTTCTCATTCTGTGCGTGGGCCCCATCATCTCCAGCTCCAACGGGAAGCAAAATGACATTCTTCCCTGTAGCTTCCTCCAAAGTTAGAGTAATCGGTATAGAACCTCCCTCACGAGTCATATCCGGTTCCACATTGTACACATATTTCGTAGCTTTAGCCGCTGCGACATACTGAGGATGTTGAGGATCCGTTAACCAAGGACGGCCACCTTCATCCGAGGAAATCGTTTTGTGCTTATTCGAACTCCCACGCTCCTTCCACTTTTCATCCATAAACTTAATAACGGTGTCGATTATTTTCTTTGGATCCTGATTGGGCACTAACCTTATGGAGAACTTCCCAATAACCTTCCTTGGAATAACAGTTTTGCGACCGACACCGCTAAAGGCGCCCTCTATCCCATGCAGCGACAACGTTGAATACCGCCATCTGCGCATGAGAAGCTCTATCTTGTCTTCGTTTCTAGGAAGTTTGCACGCCCCTAAGGTATCTTTGTACTCTGTCACATCGAAGTCAATGTTTTGGTACATCAATGTTTCTTCGCAATCCACAGAAGCAACATCATCAAGTATCCCAGGAATCAAAACGTTCCCTTCCAGATCCACTAAATTATCCATCATGTACAACAAATCTGGCATGGCTTCATAAACCATCCCCCCGTAAACCCCACTGTGCAAATCTTTGGATGCGCATTCAATTTCCACGTAAAAATAGCAAATCCCTCTCGTCCCATACGAAATACAAGGTTTTTTATTCCCTAGCCAATAGCTGTCCGATATGCAAACGTAATCAGTATCTTTAAGAAAACCATCTTTTTCGCTCAAAAGCAAATCATCTAATCCGATGCTTCCAGATTCTTCTGTTCCTTCCAATACAAATTTCAGATTAACCGGAAGATCTATGTTAAGCTTCTGATAAGCTTCGATGGCATGGATCCAACACAGGACAGGTCCTTTATCGTCAGAGGAGCCTCTTCCATAAAGTTTCCCATCCCTTTCGACCAATTCAAATGGTTCAGAATGCCAACCGTCTTCAATAGCAGCAGGCTGAACATCCAGATGCCCGTAAATAACAATGGTCTTCTTTTTCGGGTCTGAACCCAAAGTTCCAAATATTACAGGTGGCACGGGAATTTCAATACCGGTGTGCCAAAGCTGTGTCCCTAAATCTTTTACGCTCGTTTCAATTCCCAATTGGTTCAACCGACTGGCTGTCCAAGTCATCATTGCTATCACTTCTAATCTTAACTCCGGACGACTCGAGACCGACTGAATGGCCACAGCCTCTCTAAGACTCAGGATGTATTCACCTTTGTGGCTGTCGATGTAATCGAAGATCTTTTGCAAGTTTTCTGGGACAGGCTCATCGGTGATACCTTCTGATGGGGGGTCTTTCGGAACTTCTTCCGGCGGCGCGTCAGTTTTCGGTTTTTCCTCATCAGATGGTGCATCATCTGGTGGAATCTGTGGTATCTCTTTACATCGGCACGGTGAATCCATCCTTCAGCACACTGAGTAATAAGATGAAAGGCCAAAATATCGAATCTCTGGTATTCTGAATATGTCAGTGTCAATCCGTTATTTCCTGTTCTTTTTTCCAGTTTTTGGGTATTACTTCTATTTATCTAATATATAAAATCCCTATTCTGTCTGTCTGTGGATCTGTGGATCGATGAATCTGTCTGACTGTTCGTAACTAAAACTACACTGATAAAAATGTCGATGTCGGTTTGATTTGTTCGAAGCGTACCATTCTGTCGCATGTTGTGCGATTTTTAACATTGTGGCGATTGGGCTTAGATTGGAATGAGCCAGTCCTTGAGGATATATGTGTCGCGTGGTCTCGTTTTATTGAAGATTTACAATCCTCGACTCGTTTGCGAGTTCCTCGTAATATCTTACTTATTGGTAATCTAACTTATCGTTTAATTGGGTTCTATGACGCGTCAGACAGCGGATACGCCGCTGTGGTTTATTCGTTTGTGGAACATGCATTAGGCGAACGCAAAATCAGTTTATTGATGGCTATATAGCGAGACGCGCCTTTGAAGATTTTGCCTGTTCCTCGATTGGAATTGTGCATTGCTTTATTATTAGCAAGATTGGTCAAACATCTACTTTCGTTTCGTACAAAATTTATGGATCCTCTTTTTTTTTGTGATTCCCAAACTGTTCTAGCTTGGCTTCGAACGCAACCTTGTTTGTTGAAGTCCTTTGTTGCTAACAGAGTTGTGGAAATTGTCGACATTTTGCGGCCTATTTCATGGCATTTTATTCCATCGGAACGCAATCCGGTAGTTTTGCGCTTCGAGGGGTTTGTTTCCTTCTCAGCTCTTGGAGCATCCTTTATGGTAGACAGGGCCGGATTATTTATACCATGATTGTACAATTTTTTAGCGCCATTACTTTTGCGAAGGGCGTTAAAAAAATGCTTACGGATTCTGATGGTTATTTTTGTCTAAAAATGTTGGCAATAACTAGCCCTTTAAAATGTATGTAGGCACATAGCGTTATGGTGCTGGAAATAAGGATGCTGCCATAGTTATTAAAATTATGACCGAGACCACACCTACCCGTGCTTCTACATATAAAAAGGCTTTATCATCAAGTAAAGCTGAACCATCATAATGTGCTGATGAAGAAGCTTTGACACCGTTAATTAACAACAATTTAACAAAGCAACAATATCAGAATACTAGACTGCTGATAAAGACCAAAGGTTGTAATATATTTTCTCCCTATAACAATTTGTTAAAAACAAAACAGTCCTGTTATCTACCGGAAGAAAGTATTTTAGTAACAGATTTTAGAGCTGAAATAAAATTAAGAGCACTAGTAGAACTGACGGTTCATCGAATTTTGGTTTCTCAAGAAAATGTTTTGAATGCTATTGAAGACAATCATTTCACGGCAATATTTGAAGCGGAAGCAGCGGGCAAAGTCGATACAAGCTCCAATTATACGAAGAAGAGTCATATGCTGATATTTTTCAAATATCATTTGTTCCTCTTCAAATACACGCAAATAATAGTACTAAAAAATATTATGACATAATCCTAGATCATCTTCTATTCGCTTCTGTAGATCCGTAAGAAAAATTTTTAAAAAAAGAATCAACAGAGATGTCACTTTTGAAAATAAGAAGTTTAGAAAGAGAAATAGATGAAACACGTTTTTGTAAGTTAATAATAAATGACCGCGAAATAATAATCACTACAATATTTGTTATGACCATGATAGATGGCAAAGTGTGTAATGTCGCAACTGGCACTTCTTCACAAAAGTGTTATTTATATGGAGCTACTCCCAAAACAATGAATGCTATTGGAAACAACGAAATTTGAAAACTTGAAGCAGTATCATTTGGAGTATCGACTCTCCACGCTTAGATCCGATTTTTTGAATGCATACTGCATATTTTCTATAGATTGCCAATAAAGAAGTGGCAAGTTAGAAATGCAGAAGACAAAAGAACATGTGACCTTTTGTTCACTTCCTTTAAAACGTAAAGGGAAAAAAAAAGAAATAAATTAAAATTATACTTATATTGAAAATAATAATTAAACCTGAATTTGCCAGACAATGTCGAGATACTGTTTGTAATAAATGCAATATAAAATAGAATGTCATATAAAGATAATTAATGATTACTTTAAAGTTCCCTAAGAATTTATGGCCAAAATTCGTGAAGTACACTTATATATATATATATATATATATTGTAATGGTCCAATTTTCCGGGATTATTGCAACAATAACGCCGACAGCCGACGTCACGCATTATGCACAAAGATTGTGTATTCAGGCGCAGTTTGGGCATTTAAAGTTTAAAGGGAAAACGATCTATTCCGAGAACTGATCGCAGGTCCAACACGTCGACACACCTACTGCCAGATGGGGTTCTGAGAACTCATCGAAGGTGACCATGTGTCCACACGTGAGAACGAAGGATTGCGCTAATCGAAGAAAGTGAGGCTTGCGCAACCAGAATGCAAGGGGCTAATGCTATATAATGGGGTGTAGCCACGTTAAAGGGAGCTTCGTCAGCGACGGTTTCTCAAACGGCGAAGCTCTGTTCAAAAGTCATTTTAATATTTGTTCTTAGTTAATTTCTCCTCATCATAACTTTGCACTCGTATAAGGTGTTGTCTTTGCACATTCGCATGGTTCCTTCGTCTTTGGCTGAATGATAAGAGAATATGCAAAGATCCTACCTTGTGCCAACATAATTGTATTTATTTCTCCCTGATTGTGCTCCAATTCAATTGGATAAGTCCTTGCTACTCTGAGAGCTGGCCATGTTCCGAGACCTCTCGGGGTGAGTGTCCATTGATTGCTTTGATTGGGTCTACTCAGGTTCCTGCAATACGTGCATTGCATGATAATTGGACCAGACAATCAAAGGTAATCTAATCGAGCTCATTCCGAAGGCGCTGATATAACAGTTCGAAGGAGTTTGAGTACCTTTCACTTACTGGGTTCCGTGGGATTTATTAGGCTGTGCGATTTATCGACCCTTCCAATGTTCCACCGCTTGTCGGCTGATATCGAAGGGTTGATGAGTACGTTCAGTTTATGAGATCTTGCTGATACCAGAGGGAAAAGCGTACCACCAAAGGCAGAGTTGATCCCTTTATTTTCGCTTTAATATCTCGTGCGTACGACGATGTATTGGAGTTAAAATTAAGATGTCAACAAAGGCTTACGTACAAACGACATTATTTGCTAACATTAAAATAGGGTTGTCTCACATTTAAATAAGCAAAACAAATTCAGAATAAGCCAGGTAGGGCCTTGCCGTCCCAGACAGCCATCTGTGACTGCAATTTGATACGTTTGGGACCGGTCCCTGCTGCTTGTTATTTCGGTCAAAAGCAAACATTAATTTTTGCGTGAAACTTTATATATGCGCGTTTAGATCTCTTAAGTTATCTATTTGTGCATTACCTGATTGTAGGGATTAGTTAGATCCATAAGTGCACTTTCTATTGACTTACTTGTATTTAATAATTTCGTTAATCTTGAGAGATATCCTTGAAATTTGTACATTGTTTGTAACTATCTTTTCTTTATGTCTCAATAGACGTCTTAAACCTGTATGTGTTTCAATTGTTCAATTCCCTTCACACGTAACCAGAGAGTTTGTTGCTAAAGCAAGAACCAATTATTCGCCGAGCTGTACTTAACGTAAAGAATTGGGTACTACATCCTCACTTCGTAAAAAAAGTCCTAACCCTTTTATTTGACGATCATGCCTAAAACGACGACCATGTATTAATTAATAATAATACAAATAAAAGCAAATTTGGTCCCGTTACAATATATATATAACACTAATTAATCAGAATTACCAAAAACAATTAGTACGTGTCTATACGCAAAATACATATATGTATACACATGCACACACAATAAATTGAAAAAATATAAAAACCAACAAATATCATAAATCTAGGTATTTAGAATTGATTGTATCTTGAAGAAAATAAAGTACTATAAGTTAAATTGTTAGTTCTAAATTTAAAATGAAGAAAATACTGTAAGTTAGATCTTTAGAAAATTTAGCTCTCAATTTTAACGAAAATAACTAAGGAAAATAATGGACGTTTTAGATCTTTAAATCTAAAAACTTGCTAAGAGATTAAATGTAGGTAACGTGAACCATATTACGGTTTCCAGCCAAAATGTTGTCGGCGAACGATGCGGCAATCTTCCAGGAACGACGCGGTCAAGGGTAGAAGGTCGAATCTCAATCGTCCGAATTGAAGAAACGGTTGCCGGAAGCTATAAAATAGTACAAATCGTCTAAGAGCAAATTCTAAGAAGTGTAATAGGTCAAGAAAACACTGAAAATTCTTACCGTAGATGAAAGAAGCGAAAACCCAAAAAAAAAGTATAAATGGCAGACCAGGAGCAGCAATCCAAACACTATGCGAAAATCGCAAGAGGGGCAATGCACCAATAGATCGCGAATTATCGGACAGCTGACTAATTCCAAAATCACAAATGATATCTCCAAATAACCAAAAAGGAAAACCAGCTACAAATCTGATGCACCCACTAAATTCTGCTTAATACTGATCGTACCAGAAGGAGAATCAGAAATGATCCTAACTTTTAAAAAGATTACCCAGGAAAGCTTCTACACATGATAAGTTCTTATAAAACGGCCATCTATCATAATAATGCCAAAGCTATAAACTGGATATGATAAAAGAGAACTCTACAAATTAAAGAATTTCGAACCAAAACAGAACTCTGACCATGTGATGATAACAACAATGGAACCGGCAAAGTTAAATGTGACAAAAGAAAAACTATAAATTAAACTACTAGATATAAACTATTGTTTGATGATGTCTCGACATTGTGGTCTTTTGATGCCTGAAGACCGTGGCACCAGGGAAAAGATGTGAATGCCCCTAAGAGTCGCTGGCTGTATCGTCTACTCAAAACGACGCGCAATAAATAATTACGATAGCAACGAAAAGTTGGACAGACAAAAATGTGGCGAAATTGAACCGTTACAAACAATGAATAACACAAAAACTAACATTGTAAACAGATTAAACATGAAGATGCATTTAACTGTAGATTTAACCAAAACAAGGTGGTATTGGCAATTCCAACGATGGAAATACTGCACGAAAATTCCTTGATAATGCTGCAGAAATAACGGGAGGATCTGAAGAATTGATCAAAATATTTTCAATTATACTGAAGATTATATCTAGCAATTTTGAAACATTCGTAATTCCCCGGTCTAATGTATCTCTTATAAATTATGGATGCAGTTGTAATGTAATAATTAGTAATAGGGTGAAATGTAAAGCAATGTTAGAAAAGAGATTTTAATGTGTTAGTAATGTGCAATATGTGACATCTAAATGCTGTTTTAAATATGACTTTTATTTTCTTGTTACCCTGAAGATGCGGGAAGAATACCCGCGAAACGTTGGGAAAAAGCAATAAATGAAATTGAAAACTAAATAAAGAAGATTTTTTATAAAAAAAAACAGACCTAATCTACCCAGGAATTTTAATAAAGACTGAATTTTTATTTATAAAAATTATTATTAATTTGAAAATGTATGAATCTTGAATGTATGCATACCATTAAATAAGAACACAATATCAAGTGAAAATAAGCAATGTGATTCTGATATTGTTATTATATCCATCAATTCTTTAAATTACCAAGAATATTTTCTATAATAAACACTATAAACTAATATCACATTTTACAATTGCATCTACAATTTCCATTCTAATTTCGTCTTTATTGTTTCAACATCTTCAATTTTATAAATATGTATTGTTTTCTATATCGGCTACAATTTCAAACGTATTAGGTCTTTTTTTAAAGTATGGTAAATTAAAATTAAGCCCAAGTTCTGATAATTCTAAAACGTTGTATGGTGTTTTTTGAGTTAAATTAATTACATACTTGTGTTTATTATTGTTGTTCATTATTTTGTTCATGTTTTATATTGATAATGGTTTTCCAATGTTTGTTTATAATTTTATTGGATTGCTTTTCAAAGTTTATAGATTGTGTTCTAAACGCTCTTTTAGAAAGTCGTTAGATTTCATATAATGAAATAACGTAGTTTCCTTTCTCATTTAATTCAATAATATGTTTTCTATCATCGCATAAACTTGAGCGCACAACTTCGACAGCATTCAGCTCATATCAGTTAGTCGTACACTGAACACAAATTTGAGCGTCTGATGCAGCGAAAACTAATCTTCGGTAACACGACATACGGTCAAATTTCGTTCTGCGAAGACGCCTCTATCATTAGACTCCCACCCTCACTATCATGGAAGTACTGCCGCGATAGTAAAGGATCGTTTACACGGTGACATTGTTTGCGACAGTTACTGCCGCGACAGTACTTCCATGATAATGAGGGTGGGGATGTAGTGATAGTGCAACGTCACACGTTTTGCAGAAGTACACCAGCAACGTACGAGGTGTGTTCAAAAAGTATCGCGAATTTTGTGTTTTTTAAAAAATTATTTATTTATTCATGAATATCTATTTTGTCCCCTTCAAAGTAATCCCCA
>JAWQRP010003693.1:0-12941 GCA_033557875.1 Quadriops clusia
CCCTGTACCTGATTCTTGAACTATCAACTCGTTTTGTTGGAAAGAACCTAATAACAAATGCTCCTTGCGAGGCAATTGTAACAAAAAATTGCTGGGTTGCCACGTGCGAAATCCGATATTTCGATAATAGGTTTCTCATCTTTATCTGTTTACATTTAAAGCGATGCATTAGAAGAGTTCCGCTTCAAGGCAGGGTCCTTTGCGGGTGAGATACGTACGTAAGGGGGGTACTGTTTACATTTGTATAAATCAGCTGAGCTAACTGCCACTTAATACTGAACGCCACTGACAAATAATTGTGTATTTGAACCAAGCAATGCGCGAAAAACGACCAGAATATCAAAAAAGGCAACACAAGGTCAGTTCATGACAATGTACAATCGCACAGAGGAAAACCCGTTAAAGAAACGATTGAGGGGTTTGGTTGGCAAATATTTTCACATGCAGCTTACTCACCAGATTTGGCCCCATCCGATTATTATTTATTTGTACCGATGGGTCACGTAGTTGCCAAGCAGCGCTTCAGTTCTTACGAAGATATAAGAAAATGGCTCAATGATTGGTTTGTCTCAAAGAAGCAACAATTGTATTGGCATGGCATCCAAAAATTGCCATAGAAGTGGGAAAAATGTGTAGAAACACATGGAAAATATTTTGAATAAACTACTTTTTACCATTTTCACGCAATTAATGTTTATTTTCTAAAAAAAAATTCCGGTTTCATATTTACATACCTGGTAAATTTATCCCAAATAGCATCCTATATTGAATAATTAAAATAATAATTAATTTGATGAAACTATTTTAGGATTTTCAGTTAGTTGCCTCATTGTTCACTATACATTTTATAAAGTTTAATTGTTTCCCCTTTGTTTTATCCTTTAATACGAACTCAGGATCTCAGATTTTTCTGAATCGACCTTGGATTCAATACGAATCCATGCACCGGTTTTCATGGAGGTTTAAAAATCGTGATGTACTGGGATCGAACTGAATTCACTCATGAAAACGTAGCAATATATTGTATAGTTTGAGAAATAGGGTAAAAATTAAATCTCTGCGTTTTTTCCGCATTTTCACCTTAATTGATTCCTTTTATAGTCCTATTTTGAAATTTATAATCGATAAACACCCTGTTCGAAAGATACAAAAAATAAAAGCTATAATAGCCTAGTTTTTAGTTGGCGATTCAATATTTTGCCACCTTTGTTATAGAAACCCCTGCAAACTGCTGTTAAAATTGCAGATTTGTAACTTTTAATTTTTTTTAGTAATACATATTGATATACAACTGTTTGCAATTAAAGCATAGTTGTGCGTTACTACATATTTATTGTATCCCTTAAAGGCTGATAGATAAAATTGTGGAGTGAGTATTTGTTGGACTAAAATTGTTCTTAAATTTGGATCCTGAATAGTTATTTACTCAAATAAACCTATAACTACGTAAAAAAATCGAACACACAGAAAATTGTGATAAATTGTTTAAAAACTGTATCAACCCCAGTCTTCCCCTACTTTATTTTTTACGTAATTTCATTTGCCTATACATATAAGTATATTTCAAAATCAATGTACAATACTTTCAACAGTGATTGTAAGAAAACAAAGTTTAAAATACATAGTAATTTTCGTTAATAATTGTCTTTTGATTACATATTTTGAAATTTTACATGCCTATATAGTAGGCAAACACCCAAACATACCGCTCACGAAATTTTATCAAAATCGATTCACATGAATTCGAAAAATCGCTATGTGTAGCACTTATCTATCGAATTGTTCCACTGTGTACCAGTCGCCTATGCGGTGCCGCTTAGACGGAAACCGTACACATGTGAAATGGGCCTTATAACATAATTGATTCAATAAACGCCGGAGCTCATATTGTGGCCGGATTAAAAAACAAAATCCCTATAAGAGCCTGTTCAACGAGCCTGATTTTCAACAGTAGCCGTGCAGAAAAAAGATATTGCCAAATATAAAAATTCATTTGGCTTAAATTCTATAAGAATAGTTGGGCATTTGAATTACTTACTTTAAGCAGTGGGACAAATTAGAGCAAAGTGTAATGGTTAAAAGGCTTATATGAACTCTTCAAACGAAAGGAACTAAAACCTAACCACAGTTCTAAATCAAGTTTACATTAAGATAGTATTTATATGTGATGATAGTATAAATCGTAAGTTTTTAGTCAGTCAAAAATTATGCCTCCGAAGCGTTCTTATACTGTTGAATTTAAATTAAACGCTGTTGAATATGCAAAGGAACACAGTGGCGAAGCAGCCGCTCGTAAGTTTAAAGTTGATCCTAAACAAATACGAGAGTGGCGAAAGCTTAAGGAACAACTCAAAAATTCTAGTAACAATCGGAAACGTTTAAGTGGTGGTGGAAGGAAATTAATAATAAACGAGGAAATGGAAGAAACATTGTTCGATTGGATTTTAACAAACAGGCGTCGATCAGTTCAAGTAACCAGAAAGATGATTAAATCGAAAGCTAGGGAATTGTTTAATTCTACTTATGCAGAAGATGGAAATCAAAGTTTTGTGGCGAGCACCGGGTGGCTCCGTAGATTTATGGCCAAAAAAAACTTAACACTGCGAAGAGAAACAAAGATTTCCCAAAAGTTACCTGAGCAATATATACCAAAAATAATATCGTATATCGTTAATGTAAATAAAATAATTGATGAAAAGAACATTCAAGAGGCCAACATTATTGCCATGGGTGAAACCGTCATTTGGTTCGACATGCCTGCTGATGCAACCGTTGGAGTAAAAAATGTGGCTCCCACGACAACAGGACATGAAAACTCTCATTTTACAGTAGTTTTAGCGGCTACAGGTGATGGAACCAAATTAGAACCTTACATAGTATTCCGAGATGCTAAAAGAGAAGACCAAACGATGCAAAACATTGCAGGAGCAATTGTAGCTACATCTTCCAATGGATGGACAAACGACGAGTTAGTAAAAGACTGGCTTCATCGGGTATTCAAAAAGCATCATTTTTACCGTAGACTTTTAGTGTGGAATTCCTATTCATGTCACATTAGCGATTCCACGAAAAATGAACTGAAATCTGGCTATGGTGCAGAAGTTGCCGTCATTCCCGCAGGGTGTACGAAATTCTTACAAGCTCCAGATATAGCATGGAATAAGCCATTCAAAGATAACATCAAAGAATTACACAATTGTTGGATTAGTAATGAAGAAAACAAGGCTTATACT
This sequence comes from Quadriops clusia, assembly GCA_033557875.1. Lineage (NCBI taxonomy): Eukaryota > Metazoa > Arthropoda > Insecta > Coleoptera > Hydrophilidae > Quadriops > Quadriops clusia. The sequence continues at coordinate 3,234 of JAWQRP010003693.1, forward strand.
CAGGATGGCAATTTGAAATCACCACCACGCACTTTATTAGTAGAGTGGGTTAAGCAAGCGTGGGACGGACTTAAAACTGATATGATTAAAAAATCATTTAAATCTAGCGCACTCACAATTTCTTCGAATGGCAGCGAGGATGATTTAATACATTGTCTGAATGAACATAACTCTTCTGCCACAGCAAAAGAAAGGTTACAAGAAGCAAGAGGTAATCATCCTCCTTTGCAACAAATTAAAATAGAAACTGTACTAGAAATAAAAATAGAAGAACATGAAGAAATAGAAGAACATGATGAAATAGAAGAACATGAAGAAATAGAAGAGCTTCTTGTAACCTATGGCAGTGACAGTGATGATAACTGAAATCTTATTTTTTGCTTTATTATAATAGTATATTATTAACTTAATTTTATTAGAATCAAATACTTTTATTGTACGTTGGTATCTTCGTTTAAAACTTTCCTGAATAACAACCACAAAACTTTCTCTAAAAATAGATATTATTCAAATTCTTTCTTGTATTCATTATTTCTACTAGTTTTATCTATTATCAGTTTTAACAACTAACTAATCTTATTTATCTAGGCCTTTCATAATTTTCCTTTCTTTCCCAATCATTCTCACAAAATTAAAATACTACAGCAAAAAAATCCCCTAGCTGAATTATTCATTACGGAACAGAGATAAATCTTAGGGCAAAAATAAAAATAAAAGCAAATCTCTATTTATTTTAATATTACATATAACATAATCGAATATTTACATAACTATTACATATTTACAAACTAAAGCTCCTTAAAATGTCTCTTTAGCCCAGCTGTATGATCAAACAGCGAAGGATTCCGAAACTCTCCCCTCATGTCCAAAATATAGTGCAAATATTGATTTTTCACTTTTATAGGCAACTGCACCTTGGCAGCACTTCTCGTTTCCTTGCAACTAACATTCTGCAATCCGACAGTGATTATCCTGTTGTTTCCAAATGGCCCATAAGTCACAAATGACAATTTGTTTCCTCCTTTATGCAAAATAAGATATCGCACCGATTTTAAGGTATACATCCAAGATATTGTCAATATTCCGTATCCGACTAGAAAGGCAATTACTGTCAGCGACAACCGGTATTTCTGGTCTCCTAAATTAATCTTCCTCCACCAAGACGTGTCTTCGGACGCAACCACTGGCACGTCTCGTAGCTTCGTGTAAGCGAAATGCGACAAGTAAGACCAAAATCCGAATTGGCAAAGTGAAAAGACATTGAGCAATTTGAAAAACCTCGGGTTCTCGTACTTGAACAGAATGACATCCTTTATAACGTTCGTATTAACGTTTAGTGGGGTTTGGGAAAACGGTCTTCTAATATAAACGAAGTTATTTTTTGCAAGAAAACTTCTTGTAATAAACGAACTAAATTTCACTAAATGAAACATTATGATTTAAATGAAATTAACATTTGCATTTAAATTAAATTAACATTTGCATTTAAATCACATTATTTTATTGACTTGCCCAATTCAAACTTTAAAACTAATCAATTTCAGACGTGACTACTTCTCTTTTAGGTTATTGTAAATTTCGATATTTTTAACCTACTGATACCTACGATACAAATTTTAGGTTAGGTTTAATTTCATATGTTTGACAACTTTGACAGATTGTTAGAACAGAAATCTGTAACTTCGCTAAATCCACGGTGTGAGGAAAAACAGAAAGGTTACGGCCGGGGTCGGCAACCTGCGGCTCGCCAAGTGGTCCGCTAACAAATATTAAGGAAATAAATTTAAAAAAATTAATATTTAAAAAAAACTGCATCTCTTTCTCAATATTTTATTCATTATAATAATAATTGAAGTACACAGTACCTACATAAAACTATCAGATATAACAATATATATCGTTTTTTATTTCTTCAATAATTAGTAATAATACAACTTGAAATAGCTTGTAACTATACATTCGCTTGTGATTTGAAAATTTCGAAGTAAAAACTTGACAATTGACTTCGATTAACAATTAACTCTAAATTGCGTATTTAGTGGAGTATTTTCGGTTTCACTTCTAATCCAGGAGTTTTCGCCGCTTGGGTTGAATAACTATCAATCAACTTTGATATTTAAATAACTATCATTTGGCAACATTCTGAATGTATAAGTACAGACATTGTGGCATAAGGTTCCATCATTTGTTTAAATACATGGTCCCGAATTCAATTTAATTATTTCACTTAAATATTTTTTTTTATAATCACTTTAACCCCTTTTTTAAACTGCTATTTTTCATTAAGAAAAAAAAATGACTAAATAACTTGCCTCTATTTATAGGCCATATTTGGTGAAAATTCCTGAAAAATAAGTGAAACCTCCCTAAAAGTATCAACTAGAAAAGATCTACGAAATACTAAGGTACAGTAAGGTTATTCGTTCATTTAATTCACCCTTAAGAGTCTTAAACGCAGTGCTACATTAGGCAATTGGAGACTACGTGTTCCTTGTTTAAGTTTCGGAAAAGTTCCGTCGTCGATATTTAAAATACAATAAAAATATGTACAAATGTCTTGAAGTCTTTTGTGCAATTTTAGTAGTACATAACATTTTCTTGAACGTTAAAATAGTTACGTACTTCTTTTGGTGTTATATGTATACGTTTTTAACAAATTAATTGTTTGCTTAACTGTTTTTAATTCAACTTTTTTTATTTAACTTATCAATACAATTCAACTTTATTAAAACAATTCAACTTTATTAAACAATTCAACTTTAATAAAACAATTCAACTTCTTTTAAACTTAATAAGAATTTTTATGAATTATTATAATGTTAACCAAACATTTCTCGTTGAATTATTTTCTGCAGCAAAAATTTTGTACAAAACGAAAGTATATCATTCTAAATTAAACAACTAACGATGAAATAAAGAAACAAAAAGAACGTTTAATGTAGGCCTGCAATTACAATAAGTATGCCTTCGTCTTTAAATTTAATATTCTCTAATAACAACATTTTCTACGCTCAATAATAATAATTTTTAAATTAAACGTCGATTATAATTTAATAGTACTTTTCATAATAAAAATATAAGATGGAATATAATTCTCAGGTCTAATAAAAAATCACAATTTAAGGTACAAACAAAAGGATCAAAACTAAAGGTACAATAATTGTGCAACAAAACAAATTGATAACAAAAAACAATAATGGTAGTTAAATATATAGATATAAGAAAATAATAAACAAAATACATACAAATTATTAAGGTGTGAAATAAGTTTTATTTGCATTTAGGAGTTTTATTTTAGATAAATAATCGATCATTTCCTAACTTCTTAAAATGTATATTAGGTATAAAAAGCAAATAGTTTCTCATTAAACAAATAAAATTTCTCATTATAGCAAATAAAGTTTCTCACCACAACAAATAAAGTTCGTTTCAAAATAAAACATGAGTCTATAATAACAATAATAAAATAAGTGAAATTTATACATTTATCTAGTTAAACTTATCACAAAGGAGCCCAAGACACAGACGGCATTACAATCACAGTTCTATCACAGTTTCCGTCTATGTTCAAGCATTTAACTTGCTGTTTAAGCCCTACTTACTTTTTGAATATACAAATATTTATATAATGAAGGTCACAACTCGAATACGCATCAAAATTGTACTGTCTTTACGTTATGTAAAATAATTATCTAAATTATGCCTTTACTACTACTGCAATGTAAAATTTATGTTTTTTTTTTGGGAACACATCGTAAAAGAAATATTTTTCTTTAGTCAGATTATTAATATCAATACATAGTATTAAAAAACTTTTTTTTAAATTGTTTTCCATTATTTTGCGTGTTCGACCTGTAATCAGACCTCAGGTCTCTTCTAAAAGATCCTTTTGTAAAAGAAAAACTCTTTGGAGAAAGAATTACGCTTCCTCACTCCAAGTTTTCTTTTGTGAAAGGGTTCTTAGTTAAAGACATTCTTTCTCACCATAGTTACTATTGGTTTTATTGTGGGTGTTTTAATCATCACGAAGAATTGTTCTCACCAGGCAGTTCTTCTTCGTTATCCAATTTGCTGGTACCCGCATTGCAAACGCGACATTTGCAGCAAACAATGCATGGCGCTGCTAGAAGCAGTAAAGGTGAGGCTACCAGCAAGAGGATACCAAATCCGGCGAAGATGCCAATCACTTGCGTTCTGTGCCAGATTACGGACGCCCTTGAGTGGCCCAACTTGTTCTTGCAGGGCCCTTTGTCGTAATGACGGAGTAGAAAATCATCCTGGAAATTAAATAAAGGTGGTTTAATTTTTGAGGTTGATCTTAGGAAATTGTGAAAATTTTGAGAGGTGTAATTCTTAGTGAAACAATTTTTCTGTCTTACATACAAAAGTGTGGGTTTTTTTACTCATTTTAATGATTATATTAACATAATTTCCTCCAAAATTAACTGTCTCTTTATATTATATGGATGTTATTATTAACATAATTGCATCTTAATGTGTGAGATTACATAAATATGAAAACCCCTAATGCCCGGTTGTACCAACAGGTTTTAAGTCTGACTTAAGCCTAAAACCCATTCTACATGTAAAGACTGTCTTAAATTGTTGCACCACGCATTAAGACTGTTTTAAGTCGCCCAAAGACGGCTTACATTTAAGACATGCATTACGACGACTTAAACCCGTCTCAGTGCCTAAAACGTCACTTTTTTTAAGTATTCGCTTTGATGTGTGAAGTGTTTCGCAAATTAAAGATGCTTGAAGACGTTGATTTTGTCGATCTTGTTGACGAAGTGGACAACTTTGAAGGAAGAACTCCAAGTTGAGTTTATGAAAGAGCGAATTATATATATTCGCTAACAAACGAAGACTTTGTTCAACGATTTCGATTGATGAGAGAGATCACGTTGTTTTTATTAGAGTAAATAAAGGAAAGAATTTTTATCCTGTCTAACATTAAGCAGCCGCACATTGAACTCCTGAGAAATTTTTGACCACGCCTGGTCTTTGTCGCCATTCGTGGCAAAATTTGTTTTTATATTTTCTAATTTATATTTTGTGACTATTTCCACTAGGCACTGATTCTCATCACTGGTATAATTCAGTCTGTTCTTATCCATTCCAAAACTCTATGCGCTCGACTGACAATAAATTGACACGAGTTTTCAAATTGAAAACGTGCTATAATTTGAACCAATCGGAATTCACTTCTCAACCGGTACTAGCAACTGTAGATATTAAATACACTATTTATTGCAGCGTTGCCGAATTTACCGTAAGTCTTTGCTGAGTTTTTTCAAAATCAGGTTGGTGCAACGCTATTTACAAATAGGACGGGCCTAACTTTAAGCCCGTGTTATTTGAGACTAGACTTAAAACCTGTTGGTACAACCGGGCATTAAGGTTTGAAAATAAGCTAAAGAATTCTGAAACACTACAGGCTTGAAAATCAGCTAAAGAAACTTGAGGCTATTAAGACACTAAAGGTTTGAAAATATAAATAAATAATCGTAAAGCACTAAAGGTTTGAAGATAAGCTAAAGAATCCTGATACACTACAGGTTTGAAAATCAGCTAAAGAAACCTGAGGCTATTAAGACACTAAAGGTTTGAAAATATGCTAAAGAACCCTAAGACACTAAAGGTTTGAAAATATGCTAAGGAATCCTAAAACACTAAAGGTTTGAAAATATGCTAAAGAATCCTAAAACACTAAAGGTTTGAAAATGTGCTAAGGAATCCTAAAACACTAAAGGTTTGAGAATATGCTAAAGAATCATAAAGCACTAAAGGTTTGAAAGTAAGCTAAAGAATCCTGAAACACTGCAGGCTTGAAAATTAGCTAAAAAACCTGAGACTATTAAGACAATAAAGGTTCGAAAATATGCTAAAGAATCCTAAGACACTAAAGGTTCGAAAATATGCTAGAGAATCCTAAAACACTAAAGGTTTGAACATATGCTGAAGAATCCTAAAACACTAAAGGTTTGAAAATATGCTAAAGAATCCTAAAACACTAAAGGTTTGAGAATATGCTAAAGAATCCTAAAACAATAAAGGTTTGAAAGTAAGCTAAAGAATCCTAAAACATTACAGGCTTGAAAATCAGCTAAAGAAATCTGAGGCTATTAAGACTAAAGGTTTGAAAAAATAGCAACAGTTCGTAAGACAGGTCAATTGTTGAGCTTCACAATCTTTAAAAAAATTATTTGCAAGAGAAGGAGACCAATTGTGATCGCACACGTGTCTTCTATAACATCTTCATTTAAGGAATCGAGGTATTTTCCAATGTGCCTTCTTTGTATTGAAGAGTCTAGTACCACATATATGTGCTAGTATTACCCAAAAAAACAGATGAAGAATCTCCAAAACAATTAATTTCTACATTTAACGGAAGGTGTCGGCTATTAAATTATTCAATGAGTACCGAAAGTTACAGCATCTGTGAATATCAAATCAATGCAAGAATCAATCTGATTTCTGTATCCTATTCTAGTAACTGATTTATCATTTAGCATAATGGAATGAATGGTTTGTGTGAATTTAAACAGGATGTCTCCATTAGGACACACTCTATAGGATCCCCAAAAAATATGTTGTGAATTAAAGTCACCCATTATCATTCACCTATTACCCATTTTTCCGAAAATGTCATGGAGAACAACTAAGTCCAACCTATTGTGAGATTAATCAAAATCCCAAACATTTTTTTTCGCATGGTTATCATACTTTCTCTGTGAGAAAGTAAAAAAATCGCTAAACTGCCTAATTGATTGAACGGAAACGTATGAATTGAATCAAAATAATAATAATCCCTAACACAGAATGATAGTGCTATTATAGTATTGTTTCTAACAACATCTACATGTATATAATTGCATTTTAATATCCATTAATGTACATATTGTAAATACACCACAAATTATCACTTCATTTTTATAAATAGCGAGTAGCAGACCCGTCGTTCTTCGAACGACTCTTTGATTGCATGGTTTTTTTCAAAGGAGCAAGAGTGTACTATACATGAAAGAAGTGGAAAGAGAGGCCAAGACATTGTTTGAATGAGAAGAATATTTTTTTCTTTTTTTTTAATAGATTACATATTTTATTTTCGTCGTGTTTTCTATTTATTTATCCCTTTCTCGTTGTGTCCCGTCTCTTCCCGTCCCGTACCATTCATGTATTTTAATTTAATTTTATTTTTACTTTTTTTTAAATTTTACTTTTCTTTATTTCAAGATATTTCATTTCATTTCCCTTTCCGTTCTCGTTTCCGGTTCAATCCCCATTCCCAAACTAATTTCCCGTACTATACCGTACCCTTTCCTTATTTAATTATAATTTATTTTATTTAGTTTAATTTTATTTTACTTTAGTTTCCTTTCCGTCATCGTTTCCAGTTCAGTTATCGTTCGTGTTCTAGTACCAGTGCCCATTCCCTATTTTATTTCAATTTAAGTCTAATTTATTTTATTTAGTTTAATTTTATGATACATTGTTTTTCTTCCCGTCATCTTTCCCGGTTCAGTCTCCGTTCCCGTTCTAGTTTCAATTCAAGTGCCTATCCCCTATTTTATTTTAACTTAATTCTAATTTGTTTTATTTTGTTTAATTTTATTTTACTTTATTCTCCTTCCCGTAATCGTTGCTGTTTCAGTTCCCGTTTCCGTTTAAGTTAAAGTCCCGTACCCTTTTCTTATTTTATTTTAATTTAATTCTAATTTATTTTATTTAGTTTCATTTTATTTTAGTTTATATTCCTTTCCGTCATCGTTCCCGGTTCAGTCCCCTTTCCCGTTCTAGTTTAAAATCCATTACCCATCTCCTATTTTATTTTAATTTCATTCTAATTTATTTCATTTAGCTTCATTTTATCTTATTTTATTTTCCTTCTCGTCCTCGTTCCTGTTTCAGTTCTAGTTTAAAGTCCCGTGCCCTTTCCTTATTTTATTTTAATTTAATTCTAATTTATTTTATTTAGTTTAATTTTATTTTAATTTCCTTTCCGTCATCGTTCCCGGTTCAGTCCCCGTACCCGCCCATTTCGGTAATTTATTTCATTTTAATGTGACTCAGACATCCGTTCTTGAACTTGACTGATCAATTTGACAATTATTTAACTTAAAAATTCTGTTGACAAATAAAATGATTACCTTTCAAATTAAAAAGCGAGCGCCCTAGTTACCATCGATATGTCCTTCTCTTTTTAAACCATTGAAATTGAAGAGTCTTTTTCTTTCTACATTCCATTAGCATGGATACAGATTGAAAAGAAAACACGAAAGGATTTACATAGGCTTAAATGGGGAATTTCGGGTCTTTCGGAGACCCAAATGTTGACTTCCCAAGGCCCCATTGGAAAACCGTTTCTTAGTACGCACCTATCAATAGCGATCTACCGGTCGTCCAAATTTCAGATTTTTCCCGTGGCCGGTTTCGGCTGTGCGATGATGAGTGACTGGGTATCTAGGTATCTATCTCAGTGGGTTTTCGATTTTATTAATACTAGACTAGACAAACGTTAAACATAAAGAATCAAACATCATTTCCATACGGAATATGGGATCGTACTCAGTTTGTTCTTAATTTACCATGAAACCGTAGTAGATATATAAATACCTCCATTACTCGCCTGTTTTCTATCTCAGCCGTTGACGAACGACCACGTTAAAAGCTATAGAATTGTGTCTCCACCTTCTGGCCACTGGCTAAAGAATCATTCTGTAGTGCTGAGGATGCCGCAAACTTATTAGCGACGATAGTTCTACATTTTTTGGAATTTAGAACGATACTGTAACACTTACCACCTGTGTTATAATTGTTATAGTAGATGTTCAATATTCCACGATACTTGAAAAACTTGTAGGTGTTTATGAATATATGAATATTATACGAAAATATTAGTGTTTGAAAGCCGTGGTGATAATACGCATGAAGTTGCAAACGAATAGATGTCAAGTTTAGCAGCTGTAAAATTAAACACGTCAAAAATTATTATTCAAAAAATACTATTATTAAATGTAAATTAATATAGCATCATAACACTTATGACAGATTAAAATTGCTATCTGTGAAAGCTTTTCATGCATTTTTTATTAATTAAAGTTTGAAATGATGGAATAAAATTGTCCTCTATAAAACTAACAGGGACTATACAGGGTGGTACTGAAATGTAGGGCACCATTATAGATTTTTTTGTTTTGATAGATAAATTACTGAGCTTTGGTATATTTATCATACGCAATGAGATGGATTTTTTAAACTATAGAGCAATTACATATCACTTCCGGTTTTACCAGAAGTGACCAGAAATCTCTTATTTAATTTGGGAAACGCAACTTTTTTGTTGATATTCTTAATCTTCATGTTATTCCGAGTATAATGATATGTCACCTGTTAATTTTTGAATTGTCACTTGCATGTATTTTTACTTTCTCGCAGAGAAAGTATAGTGATCATGCGAAAAAAAATTTTTGAGATTTTGATGATTCTCGACGTTTTGAGCGATTTTGAGTCGATTTGGCCCTTTTTTGCTTTTTTATCTGTCTAGATCGATGAAATTTGGTATGTAGTCATTTGAACTAAAAAGTAAGGTCGTATCAACTTTTGGGTTAATTCGGATAACCGGAAGTAGCAGTTTACCTGAAACGGAAGTGAAACTCTTTCAAGTAAAGTACCCTTTTGCTTCAAGGTATTTGTTTCAAATTT
>JAWQRP010003694.1:0-12941 GCA_033557875.1 Quadriops clusia
TGCTCTACTCTACCAGCTGCTCGCTACTCTACTCTACTCGGACATAACTTGGGGGTTTCTACGGGTAGAGTTACTCTACTTGCTGCTCTACTCTACTCATTACTATACCCGTGTAAACCAGCCTTTAATGCCTTTGCTTCCGCCAATGGTTCGGAATCGCCTCTCATTACGTAATCTTCTATCAATGAGTGTCTATGCGATAACCATAGGTCTTGTAATTCCTCAAAAGCATTATCAGCGGCGACCATACACAGGGTGGCAAATAGCTCTTTAAGTCGTTTGGGTAGACTGTGCGTGGCTGCTTCCCTCATGCACCTATCGTATTCGTCGACTCGATGTAAAAGGTTCATCGCTGCGCACGTACTTCGAAAATCCGGTTGAAACGTTCCGTCGACCGTTCTGAGTTCTTCAAAACTGGTAAAGCCATTTCTAGCGCTCAGCAGCATCCTCAGATAAAATTTTTCCTGTTCCGTGGGGCTCACTTCCATGAGACAGCCGAGCACTTTGCTTTGTTTCGCTCGCTTATTCCACCGTCCTTCGCCAGAGTTCCAGGTGTATTCCTCGGGTATTTGTACGTACTTCAGATTTCGCGCCTCCTCATCTATTCGGTTCAGTTCGAACCATGCGACCAGTTTCGTATTTCGTCGTAAGGCGTTCTCTATGTTGTCGACGGTGTCGTCCTCTTCGTATAAAACTGCCTGCTCTCCGGGCATATGTACCGGCAACACCATGACAGAATGCGATCTACCTGCCATGTCAAATTCGAGTAAGCGCCAAGCTGCTTCAGATGAACTGACATATCGACATTCTACGTGCCGCCTTATTTCGACCCAGTCGATGACGTCCGCGTTGTTCACGGTCTGCACCTTTATGCAGTCTGGGCCTTTGTGCACATATTTGTGTAAATATTTAATGGATGCTAACGATCCACAACATTCCACATTGATATGACTCTGGTACTTTTTCAAAAGGTACCGGTTATACGGTACTACATGTCTATTATCCAATAGCGTATTTCCTACGTTGACAACCCGCCCATCATTAGGTCGCTTGTAGAGTGGCTGCTGCAGTCCTTCTTCGCTTCTAAGGATCGTATTCGGTCTGAACTGCTTTGGGTACTGTTTACTGCACTTTCCGTCTTTCATGCAGGGTGCCGTAGGATTGTTATTCCCGCACGGTCTGTGCATTTGATGTTCGACTGCCAGGCGAAACATCTCCGGTTCAACCGCCTCTTCGGGCAGTTCTGCAGATACAACGGCGTCGATCTCCTGGGCGTCTTGTAACTTATCCTCGGGTCGCAATGTAAGGAGTATATGCGCGTGCGGCAGTCCTCGCTTTTGAAATTCAATTACATACATATAATTAAGCATAACTCCAAATATTTGCCTTTCCGTGATGTCCTTGAGAAGTTCCGTAAGTTTCGCTTTGAAGACTCTGGTGACCAGTTCGGGTCGGTACTCGTAACTTTGCCTGTGCTGTAGATTGTCCCTCACCTCTTTCCAACGTGGATTACACGTCATGGTGATGAAAAGATCGGACTTTCCGTGCCTGGCTACGATCGTCATGGCATCGTAATACCTACGATGAACGCTTTGCGCTGATGCCAATCGGACTCGATCCTGATGCAGTTTTAAATACCATAGGTCATTCGCCTCGGTCCGGACCCATGCGTCCACGATGTACTGCTGAAAGAGCTTTCCCACGATGTGCATGATCGAGAAGTCCTGTCTAATCTGAAGTCGATACCTGTAGAATTCTCTAATTGTAGTCTTCTTCGCTACGTTTCGGACGTGCGTTATTTGTAAATCATATCCGAACTCTCCATGTGGAAATAACAATGGATATACCATTGGATCGGCGAGACGATTCAAATTCTTCAGTTCGCCTTTTTCATTTCTATTCTTCGGATAGATGTTCAACTCTACGTTGAATGGAGGTTCTGTTCCTACAAATACAGCCGCTATGTCGCTTCTCGACTCTGGTAGATTGTGGCTCCTCATCGCTGCTCCTATGTTTTCCTTGAATGCCAGTACCACGTCATCTATATTTCCCCGTTCTTGCCGTACCTGAGCAATGACTTCCCTCATTGTACTATATGAGGAAACCCACCTATTTGTTCTTCTCAGGAGGCCCTCGATTTCGGTGATGAGTGCGGTACTCATTCTTCCATCGATGGCGCTAGTCCTTTTCTCCACTGGTTCGGCCGCGTCGACGAAGTAATATTGGTTCATAACGGGCCTGTTGATTTCCTGGCTGCTTGGAATCGGATTCGCGTAGTGATACACTTGCCCACATATCGTAATTCGTACCATAAGGTACGAATTTGGTCAGCCGATGCTAATTACTATCTTCGTAATCGGTACAAATTTTCCCAATTGGCGCGTAGGAAGGAAGAAAAAGATGACGAATGAGCAGAATACCATGCGGTCGCGAATACTCCAAAAAAAAAACAATCCGCCGAAGCGATACAGCTCTAAAAATAACTTTTTCCTTAAGAAACGAGACGCTGCAGGTATCTCCGGTGAACACTAAATCCCAAAACTATTTGGCGAATCGATCAAAAATCGACGTTGGTATTCAAAGGACAGAATATCGGAACTGCTCCCCGTTCTTCAAGTTAAAACCCCTACGTGATCCAACTCCCCTCCCCGCTTAGGAAGTACTACCAAAATCAATAGCCGCGTAAATCAAAATTTTAACACTACAATTGGTTAATTCATATTCTTACCTCTCCTAATTATTCTTCCATTTCTTGAAATTTATATTACGTTAATTTAGGTATGTTCATATGAGCCAGCTGACAAAATATACTATTCTTCTACATTCCTTACAACATTATCAATAAATGAAGCTATCTTAGTAGTATTGTAGCAACAATATTAAATAACATTACTAAATGAAAGGAAAAATAAACTTATAAGGTTGGTGAAGAAAGAACACGAAATGTAATTGATTCACTATTAATTTTTTTAAATCCTCAGTTTAGAGGCTCCCGTTAATTTTGTGGCGGAGAACCATTGGCAGTATTTAAACAATTGCGTTCTTATTAGTAGGCGAAGAATATACTCCCTGTGGGGGCCACACTGCTCATCATGCAGATTAAAAGTATCATATTTAGATATAATTTTTCTAACAATCTTTTTGTACAGAAAATGTCCCTCTACAATATTAATTATTTCGCCACTGGGTTTTTTTTAATCCGCCATAATTTAAATTTTGTTTATCGAATTGTCTTTGAATTATCAACAATTATCTGTGACCACTTAAAATATCCCCTTCTGAACACAACTGCCTTTCACAATTCTCACAAGTAAATTTCGCCAGACATTTATGAGCCAGATAACCTGCAAAATACGCACTGACACATTCCTGTCTTCTTCTTTGCTCGTGGTTGATGATGAAGTCTGGGATGAAGAAGAAGACTGTTGAACAAGTGTTGCCTCCCTGGAATATGTTTCTTAAAGAGGTACGTCTACTTCGGATATCATCAAATATTAATCTGGCTCATAACTTGCAGTGTCTGGCGGGTCCATCAGAATGTTGGTGGTCAGCATCCTGTAAGTGGTACAAAAAACTCTAGCCGAAGGGTTCTTATTAAAACCACCTCTTTGCCTTACACTTGAGAAAACATTTTTTAGCACATCTTGAGTTAAGTGATTAGTTAACAAAAACTTGTCATTGTCAACAATTTCTTGCTCATCAAGATGGCACTTATCGCCCCCATCAAACAAAGGTGGACGAGAGACGGTCCCCTTCCTGTCAACCTCTTCCAGTTTCTTTATGACCGCGAGCGAGTCCCTCAACGTTCGTTGCACTAGATCGTTTGTTTCCGATAATGCCGTGCAATATGGATTCCTGCAATGTTGCGATTTACTGTTTAAACAATCAAACATTCTATTAACGACATCGATAAAATTGGCCGTGTGTTCTGCCGTTTGTGACTGCAATTGCTTAGTTATCAAGAGAGCCCTGATGGTGGATGCCATGGTGTGGCTCAAAACTTGCACGGGCAATTTCCCATTCATCCGTTGAAAGGAATTTGGGTATACATGTGCATCACTAATTTTTACTAGGACACGTACCCCACGGCTTTGCTTGTCCATTTCATACGTCTGCCTGATGTCTTCGAAGCTAATTCTCGCACCATTTAAAATGTAGTCCCCGTCCAATAAATTATTCCGAAGACATTTAATTAAATATGGGACGTCGTAAATGCAAAAAATATTATGTTCGTTAAATATGAAGAAGAGTCTTTCCTTGGTAATTTTGAATTCTTTAAACGCAGAAACATTGCTCGTCCCCTGGTCACAAACGATTGCTTTGACAACCAACATTGTTTCGGAAATTTTTTTCCAAAGCACTCAGGAGAAGAGTGTGAAGTTCAGAAGCAGTCACTCCGGAGTGTGAGAAAAAAATATCCTACCGGATCTTTCCATTTAGTGTAAATGCCTCGGACCATAAATACCAAGGTTTTCCTACCGATTTTGTTTCTTCGCCCAATACTTAACTTATTTTACAAAAGAGAACTTGTAAAAATAAGAATTTATTTATTTATTTATCGACATACAACTTTTGAAACTAGAACTACGTAAGATTATTCTTAACTCTAATAACTTAAGGGTTGTTTCGGCTTTTATACATTTTTGGAGTAATGAGGGTAATTATCATTAAGGATATCAATACTTAACTAACTTAGGCTAATTTCATCTTAAATAACATATGTTTACTTAACTAATACAATTTACTTAACTTAATATGAATTTTATCACTAGAACTAATTAGTATTTAAGATTACATTAAATGTGCATACAAAACTAATGAGTATGTAATACTGCGCTAATGTGTATACATAACTTATGCAAGGTTACTCCTCCTCTCGCTATGTAATTAGTAAAATTGCGACAGCTGCTGTGAACGAACCGCGCCGCTGGTGTTGTGAGTAATCTGTTAACACTTCACTACTAGTAAGTTATCAATTCCTGAGTAAAGGTTAAGTTTAACAAACATGTCGGAGAACGCCAACGAGCAACTAACGGAACATTTGGAGAATCTCCTGCGGACAGTGGCAAATAATGAAGGACTTGAAGATGCTAAAATTGAAGTTAGGGCTGGCAGTGAAAAAGGTGATAATTATGTTGGAATCATGACGGCCGTGGATATTCACGGAGTGGTCAAGAATGATGATCTAGTGGAGTGCAACAAAGAAAAAACTCTCCACTTGATAGCTAAAAGAGCCCACGGGAGTGAAGCCCTTCGAGCCAACATGCCTTTGAGGAAAATGTACGAGAGGGAGGTCTATTTCTATACTAAAGTGGTTCCTAAGTTCCAAAAATTTGAAAAAGAAATCGGGATTGCCAACATGTTCCAAAGTGTAGCCAAATGCTTCGCCAGTTCATTGGACGATAAAAATGAAACATTAATCTTCGAGCATTTGGGAAGCAAAGGGTACAGGATGTGGAACAGAATGAAACCGATGGACGACGAGCACATCCGGATAATCCTGGATAAGTACGCTCACTTCCATGCCTTCTCGTTCGCCTTGAAGGAGAAAAGACCCGAAGTTTTCCAGCAAATTAAGGATACATGTGTGGATACCTACAGCAAAGAGGAAATTGAGAAATTCGGTGGAACCTTCACGAGGAGCTGCGATAACTTAATTGAAAACTTTAAGGAAGAGAAAGAAATTACGAAGTTTTTAAGTAAAATGAAGGACGAGATGATGGATTTGTTTTTAAAATATTCTAAAATTGAAGACGTGAAAAGGCCGGTGTTGACCCATGGCGATTGTTGGTGCAACAACATGATGTTTTGTTATGAGGACGAGGGCTCTCCAGGAACGCCCACAAATGTGATATTTCTAGATTGGCAGATTACGAAACTTGGAACCACTTTCAGCGACCTCTGTTACTTTTTCTACAGCAGCAGTTCTCTAGAAGTTATAGACAATTACGAATTCTTCCAGCGGTATTATTTCGACCGTCTTTCTAGTTATGTAGTAGAAATGGGAACAAGTTTAGGAAATTACACCTTTGAAGAATTCCAGGAGGAATGGAAGGATTACAGGAGAATTGGTTTTCTGCTGTCAATATTCATAATGCGAATCATGGTGACTATGAAGGAAGAAGCTCTGGACATGTCGCAGGTAGCTGAATCTGGAGAAGATTTTTTTGAAGCATTTAATTACAAGACTAAAAATGAGGAGCTTTACTTGAAGAAGATCAAAGGGTTGATTCTGCATTTCATTAGGACCAGTTGAACAAACTCTACTTTTATTACTAAAGTATTATATTTTATTATTGTTATTTTGTATTCACATATTTTTTTTGTTTTAATGATATACCGATCAATGAGAAACATTAAAAATCAAATATGTAAACCGTCGAGGTACGCATAAATATCTAGTGTTATCGCAAATACTTCGGGAACAGTATATAAACAAATCTGTATGTATGTGTGAGTGCACGTGCACATCGGATTCTTTGCCTGTATGAGTATACACAAAGATATGGCTGTGGATGTTGATGCAAGTAACTATTTTAACATTACATAACTAGAGGTCGCGCACATCAGATTATTCAGTCGCCCTCAACATTGATAGCGAAACAAGTGCTTCAGAGAATGAACGACAATTAGTTCATAAATTTCGCGTCTGCCACCTACATAACTTCATTCAAACAATTTGTAAACAGCGTAACGTGTCGTGTTGTGTAATGGCTGATATAAATAGCTCGGGAAGCAACAATGAGCTTCTCACAGAACAGCTAGAAAAACTGTTGCAAAATGTTATCCAACAACTGGGAATTTCTGAGGCCAAAATTGAAGTCAAGCCAGGAAGTGAGAAAGGCGATGGATACTCGGGGATCATGACGAGCGTGGCTATACACGGGATATACAAAGATGGTAAGCAGACAACAGTAAACTTGATTGCAAAACGTGCGCATCCCAGTGAGGCCTTGAGGGCCCAGATTCCCATTCGAAAGATTTACGAAAGAGAAATTTGCATCTACGAGGAGATCTTTCCGAAATTTAAGCAGTTCGAGGAAGAAACCGGATATTCTACTCATGGTACTTTTCGAGGAACTGCCAAATGTTTTGGATCCTCCATGGAAGATAAACATGAAACAATCCTCTTGGAACATTTACGCCACTTGGGCTATAGACTATGGAATAGGATGAAACCAATGGACAAGGACCACATCCAAATGATTCTGGACAATTACGCCCACTTTCATGCATTTTCTTTCGCTATAAGAGAAAGAAAACCAGATGTATTCAAAGAAATTAGTGAGAAATGTGTTGATATGTTCCCAAAAGAAGATTTCGAGAAATTTGAAAAGGCCTTTAAGGATGGTTGCGATAACTTAATCGAGACTTTTAAAGACGACAGTGATATCGTCGAGTTCTTGAATGGAATAAAAACTCGTTTAATGGACATGTTCGAAAACGTTGCCTTTAGTGAAGATGACGGACGTTATGTTGTCCTTCACGGAGATTGCTGGTGCAACAATATGATGTTCGCTTATGAAGTAAGTTTAACTTCACATTTTAATGCAAGTGAATATAAATTCTCCTTACTTTCAGGATTCAACTACGGACACACCAACAAATGTGATCTTCGTGGACTGGCAAATGTCCAAAATGGGTCCACTGTTCGTTGATCTCTGCTACTCTTTCTATTGCAGCAGCTCGGAGGAAATTTTGGCCGACTATAAGTCCTATCAAAGATTCTACTTCGATCGCTTTTTGAATCACCTTAAGACTTTGGGGGGCAACCCGGACAAATATTTTACATACGAGGAATTTACTGAAAAGTGGCATTATTTCCGAAGTTACGGTTTCATAATGGCTATGTTCATAATGCGAATCATGGTAACTGAAAAGGAGGAAGCCATCAACATCTCGGAAGCAGCGGAATCTGGTGAGAATTTCATGGAAGCTTTCAACTACAAAACTGTAAACGAAGACCTGTATTTAAAGAGGATCAAAGGGCTAATACACCATCTTATTAATACGAGTTAAATGTATGTAATTTAGAAAAGAACTATTAATTCAATTTTGCTTTTTCATTGATTATCATTTATTTTAATATCAGCTTATAACAACTGCACAATATATTTTGTTAACTTGATCTTATAGCTCGAGAAAGCTAAAACAATACTGCAATGCAAAAATGCTTTGAATGTTTTCTTACCTACTACAATTATAAAATAATCATATTATTGCAGTATGTATAATAGACATGTTTTCGTATCTATCGACTGTGATCTTTTTATGTAAAACTGAAATTTCATGGTTAAACTACAGAATACCCTTAGATTTGATTTTTCAATTCAGTATTAGGTAATGTTGTCTAAGTCTACTGAAGCATTTATTTAGTTTAATCACAGAGTTGTCTGTGGTTTAATGTAATAGCTCCATGTTAATATTGTATTTAAATAAACACAAACATACTTTACTGGGTTTCTTATAAATGCCATTGTAGTTCCTGGTTAACTGTTAACTTTTAAACGACTCACTGTAAAGATCTTATTTTGTCATATAGACTTATTGATATAAATAGGAAACCAGTTGCACAGATCAGGTGAATTTTAAGCCAATTGACGGTTCTTCAACGGTCGCAAATGTTAAGACATGAGATATATCTCTTTGGGGCTGTCATGAATATATCTTAGTGATAGCATTGACTTTTTTATATACGTAGTATATAGTATGTTATATAATCAATGGTATACATATTGTAACGGTATACAACTATCCAGGGGCAGGGTTTCTTGTGAAATCGGAGGACGAATGACACAGAAGAGTTCAGATAATACGAGGTTAATTAATTGAGAATATTTTAGGATTCTATTTCATTTTCAATTACAAAGAAAAACGTAACGTCATTGCAAACAATAAACAGGTAGCCCAATTTCAATTATAATAAAAAGATAGAGCAAGTTCAATCACAATAGAAAGGTAACGCAATTTCAATCACAATATCACAATCAAAGGTAACTCATTTCCTTGACAATTAAACGGTAAACCTCTCTTCAATAAAGCAAATGAATAAGTTGTCACCAAGTCATTTCAACCAATCAAATTTAAAGGTAATTAAATTCACAGGTAATTTTTGGCCAATTAAATTTTGGAATGATTTGAATCTCCTGCCATTTCTGTTTTTGAAATGTTTTTGTCTTAGAGCTATCAGGGAAACTAATTTAACTGATAAAAAAAAACATCTTAAGAAGCCTTCCGAAAATAACGGACCCGCATATTTTCCCAAACTTGTTTCAAAAGATGAATGTCAAAATGGCTGTGCAAGTTCTTAGTCATTCAATGGCATCTGCTATTAAAACTTGTGCATATTACCACCAAAGAACTAATATCGGACACAGCGAAGAAGACAGCGGACTTTACCGATTTTTCCAATAATTTATTTGACTATCGCGATAGCATATCGCGTTTCTCGCCGAACCCCTATCGATCTGCATTATCTCTCAAAAATTAATTGGTAGTAAATACGTTATTAAATGGACGAGACATTTTTAGTAACATACAAAAAAATGCATTAAAACGGAAAAAAATGAGCAAGCCTCCCTGCTTTCAACGTTTCGTTTAAACCATTAATTCACTTCAAAATACCAAACTGTTTAACAAATAAAGCATCAAATGTTAGGCTATTAGATACAAAGTTTTTATATTATCATAAAAGTGGTCGACACAAAATAGAGCCACTAAGTACATAAATTAGACAAATTTGACTTTTCTCGGTTAAATAAAGCAAATCATACTGGCGGACCATACAACTTACGGTATGCGTTAAACTAAACTACTTAACTTCTAATTCTTTGGTAAGATTGATCCATCTGGTTACGTAGAATATATAACCAATGCTTTAGCTTATACTGTTTTCTTTCAAACCCACTTTCTACTAGTTCCATTGTTCTAACTAAGTGTAGACGATGACCAGTTAAATGATTTTCTTTGAAACCAAATTGCGTACTTTGAATTATCTTGAGATCGTATGATTTTGCTATAAGTCTAGAGAGAGAAAAACGTTTCTTAATTTTCCCTGGTTAAACATAGATGTCTAGATGCATTTATACGTACCTACTCGTTTATATATAAACTAGACGGGAGCCCGATTTTTGCAAATCGGGTGATTCTAACACTCCTCTAGCAATTTTTTTTTTTAAGATTGTAAAGCTTAGGAATTTACCTGATCTTATAGACTGTCGCTACTACTGCCGAAGCCTTCTCTTCATTATTTTTTTCTATGCGACGTTTTAATTTACAAACTTGAAAAAATTGTTTTAAAATCAAATAACCCTAAGCAACACCAAATACTGTTTAACATTGTACTATGGTCGGTCAAAATGGCCGACTGTACGAGTGGTGCTGAGAGTGACACCACAGAGAAATCAATTATCGAGGGGGATAAACAAAAGATCAAGTGTAGCTACTGCAGGAATCCCGTATCCGGGAAAACAACCTGCCCAAAGTGCAAAAAGTTTTTCTACGAAAGTTGCATAGACCGAAACCACAAGACCTGTGGGGAGAAATACATCGCCAGTGATCTCGGCTACATGAAGGAAGACGGTGAGGTGCGGTTACTGCACAGGATCATCAAGGAACTTGAGGACAAGAACCAATTACTTGTAGAGAACAATGTCCTACTTAGGGAGAAAATTAGAAACCTTGAGGGAAACATAACCCTGCAGTCTCAACTTCCCGCCAATACTTGTTGGCCGCACCTGCCGCGCCTGTGTGTGTTGAGGTGTCGCAGGGGCATAAAAAAACAACAACAAACAACACAGAAAACTGTTAAGCAAGACAAGAATGGAGTAGAAATCAACCACCAAAGGGAAATTATGTCCAAGGTAATTAATCTAGCAAAGGCAGGTTCGGCCGTGCCTACCAATAGAGCACCTTCAGGGGGGAAGCCCATTAAACAAAAGAAACAAGACAGCACTTTAAAAGAGACTATAGTGGGAACAGGGAGGAATTTCGACACAGTTACGGCAGAACCCAGCAAGGCTTGGATTTTCGTCGGTAGAGTCGGAAGTGGTGTCAAGCTTGAAGAAATGCAACAACACGTAAGGAATATAGTCAATCATGAACAGTTCGAGCTGGAGAAGTTGACGTCTCTGTCTAGATCGAGCTGCTATCGACTGCGTACTAGGTTCGAGGATCTCATGGCGATAAATAATCCAGACAATTGGCCGGAGGGTATCCAGATAAGGAGATACCATTTTCGGAGAGCCCATCAGGCGGTGGAGGGCACATAGATAGCACTGCACGCGCGGGAACCTCCAGAACAGGGTACTCAAATAAGCATCCCACCACTGCGGTCAACGAATCAAACTCTGAAGTTAAACTTACACTTAAAGTAATGCACATTAATATTCAATGCATCACGAATAAATGTCAAGCTTTAAACATGCTGGCGAACGACGAAAACGTGGATGTTTTATGCATCTCTGAGCATTGGCTTACGGAGCTAAATTGCACCCTCTACAATATCGACAACTACACCATGGCGGCAAACTTTACTAGAGGTCTTAGTGAAAACAGGGCCCTCTCCACGCACGGAGGGGTCTGTATCTATGTACATATTAGGCACAAATACATTGAACTTATGGAAGTAAGGAAAAGGTCAATTGAGCGCATCTGCGAAACAGTGGGAATTTATCTGCCGGGGGCAAAGGCGGCTGTTTTGGCCATGTACCGCCCGAACCAGGGTAGCTTTGAGATTTTCAGGGACTCACTGGATGGGGTGCTTGCCTGCGTGACCGCTGACCTGCCGGTTGATGCCAGTATATTTCTTGCTGGTGATTTTAACATGGACTTTCTCCGGGGAGGTAGGGCCCAAAGAGAAACCCTACTCATAGCAGGAACATATGGCCTGAGTGGAACGATCTGGGAACCGACAAGAATAGTTGGCAGCAGTAGCTCGTGCATCGACAATATATTCTCAAATGCATGCGTCCTGAAGTCGTATATGCTTCCTGCACTTGGAGATCATTTGGTGGTTGTAGTTGTTGTATCGGTCGCACTGGCGCCTGATCCGCATCCCACACAGGGATCAAGACGATTCACGGAGAGGAACCTAGCTTATTTTGAGAGTCTTGTCCGCACAGCGAACTAGAATTTTGCTGAATGTGAGGGGGACCCGGACCAGATGTTTGGGGCTTTCTTGGAGGAATTTATGGAACACTATGAGAGGGCGTTTCCTCTGGTATTCAGTAAACCACAACCTAATAAAGTTGGAGTATCCGCAGAATTACGGCAAATAAAAGAAACTCTCAAATTATTGACTCGACTGCAGGCGGAGAATGATCATCTGCATGTGGCAGTAAGCAACTATAAGAAATTCTACCTTATAAAAGCGGAAGAAGAAAGGAAAGTCTTCAACATAAGAAGAATAAATAATACCCAGTGTAATCCGAGGATCTTATGGCAAATCATAAACAAGGAGACGGGGAGAATTCGGCGCGCTGTTGATGCGTCCATGCCCACGAGTGGGGAGCTGAATCAGCACTTCACTGGTGCAGCTCAAGAGTTGGTGGCGGGAATAGCGACGGACGGGGCTCGGACTGTCCGATTGGCCGGGATTCCTCGGAATGTCTCGAGTATGTATGTGTGGCCAACATCCCCAGAGGAGGTGCTATCCATAATTACCGGGCTAAAAGCTGGAGGTGCCTTGGATATTTACGGCATATCCGTGAGTCTATTGAAACGGACGGGACATATTATCGCTGAGCCGCTTTCTGGGATCTTTAACGCCTGCCTCGCGAGGGGAATCTTCCCAACAAAACTCAAGGTTCCGAATGTGATTCCCGTGTATAAGGGGGGTGATGGCGGGCTGTGCTCCGGCTACAGGCCGATTGCGATGCTCCCAGCAGTGTCGAAGGTGCTGGAGACTATAATCTTGAGGAGACTTCTGGCATTCTTCGGTT
>JAWQRP010003695.1:0-12938 GCA_033557875.1 Quadriops clusia
CAGATCTCAAACCAGGAAACTCGCAGTACTTATTTCAGGACACTGAAAGTTAAAGGCATATCTCAACAAGAGCAACCAATACTGGAAATCTCTCCCAGGACTAAAGCACACCAATGCTTTCCTCGACTTGACTGCGGGATTCTTAAAATTAAGCAGATCTCAATCCAGGAAACTCACAGGACTTATTTCAGGACACTGAAAGTTGAAGGCACATCTCAACAAGAGCAACCAATACTGGAAATATCTCCCAGGACTAAAGCACACCAAAGATTTCCTTGAAAGCATAGGGGATTTGACTGCGGAATTCTTAAAATTAAGTAGATCCCAAATGTGGCGAGGACGACGAGACATCGCTACATATAATTTGCTACTGTGAGAGATACACAGGAATTAGGGCCAAGATCTTGGAGTCTGAGAAAGTGAACCAGAAGAACTTGGCATCATTACGTCCACGGAAGAGACAGGACTATACGAGAATTAAAGGGGCATAAAAGAAGGATTTAGGGACCAGGAACCTCCCTTGTTGCTACTATTATTATTAACACTGGAATGGGATGCCTAGAGTATGAGATGCCACAAAATATTGAGAACAGGAAAACTGGACCCAAGATAAACTGTCTAAAATGAGTCAAGTCACATTTGCTTGACCCCCCCAGGCCACCGGGAAATCCCCGGTCCAATCCAACCCTGTTCCCGTAATCGTATCACACAGCGACGAAGAAAGTTTCCAAAACACCGATAAACAGTTCTCTACATAAACCGTTTAACATAACAATAGCTAGATTAGTAATACTTTCACTTATTGTTAGATTGGGACGAACGTAAAAAGAGACTAACCCAACATAGGGAACAATAATTGCATAACTCCTATAGATTGTGGTGTCCACAATACAGAATAATTGAAAAACGTTTTTCAATGACATCCTTATCTCGGAATAGGACGCGCACGTCCACGGAATTCTGATATCTCGGTTGTCGGTTGTTTCCAACAACGATATTGCAAATTCGCTGTAATATTGCGATTGCCGTGAGGTTTTTGCTTCCACAGAGGAGCGAGTGCAGCGGCAGCAGTCGACAGTTCTCACAGGAACCGCAACCGGTACAGACTTTCCATGTTTCCACTGCACAGTCGGGCATTTACATAATTGGACTGCGTCTCACATTAAAAATCGTTATGCGTTGCCCGCGGCCGTGAACGGCGCGCGGCAAAAAAGGCAGCATTTTTGACGTGTCGACATCGTCTGTTGCCGGCTGTCCTATGCCATCGACACGGTCGGGGTTCGGGGACGGCCCGGTCGTTCCGTGCACCGACGACGACGTCCACGTCTCGGTGTGCATGGGCGGCGGCCGGAGACCAGCGACCGGGCCAATGAGAAAAGAGGTATCTTCCCGTTTCGCATTGCCTAATATGGACGAGACACGCGCGTGATCCTTCTCGGCTTGGTGCTATTGTGTCACAGATGTCGCCAGCCACGGGATCCGCTCAAATAAGCGGCTCTTTAATCCGTGCCGGAACGGGGGTGCCGAAATTGCCCAAGAACGCCCTCACCCGTCGATCCCCCGATTCGTCGATGCTCTCAATATGCTAGCTTCCCGCGACGAACACTCGTACGGCTTCGTCGTTTCCACCTACCTTTCTACTGCCGTCTAATATCGATAGCTGTGTATTATAATAACGTCATCGTCATTACACCCTCACGATCAACCAAAAACGCCAAATCTAGCTGCTTAACATGATTCATGAACTGTTTTTTTTTTTATATGTAAAAACACTATATTAGATAAATTCTCGGGTAGATATTATTACAAATAAATGTTTATTATGAACTTTATACTTAAACTTATCATCTACAAATAATAAAGACTGATTTGAATAATTCGCAGTGTAATGGTGGTCACATCACATGCGCAAATGCTCCGTGTTGTTGAACAAAAGAACACTGGGGTTCTATGGTACATTCAAAGAAAAAATAAACTGAGGGTTTAAGAAATGTAGCTTTGGTCCCACAGTTATAACGGAAAGGTTGGCCACATCCTAAAAACCAAAACCAACGTATCTCTAGAATATTCGAGCATTAAATTATATAATTATCTCGAAACGTATTTGGATGCAACTTAGGTAGGTATAAACATCCCCCGTTATTTAACTACCTGGAACGAGGGAGGCAGTTTTATTTTTAGATTTGACGATATTGAATTCCATTTGATCGAAAACGTAGCCCAGTGTAGCAGCGAAAGAACGTGGACTTAAATCCCAAGACGCGGCAACAGAAGGCCGTTAATTTAGAATATCACGTTCGCGTCGATACAAATTCGAGTTTCCGTCATAGCCGTAGCGAGGTAATTGAAATCCGAGGCGTTGGAACGTTCACACATGCGAGAGATCCAGTGTCCGGTCATAGAGGGATAGATAGATAGCTCGAACGTTGTTGTCGGTCGGGTTTTCGCAAGTACCAAAATGGCTGTCGTCGTTGGTTGTGCCGAGCTCTAGCTAGTAAAGAGCCGGTCGCAGGGACCAGGCCAGGCCGGGGGATCGGGCGGCCACCTGCCCACGGCCCCACCGGGGTTGAATTCTGTATTCTTGTTCTGCTCGGAAGTCGCGCCAGACCCGATGATCAATAAGAGTTCTCTCCTCCGGTTCTCTGCCAGTTGCCACGTAAACCTGTACCGAGACTTCTATATGCGCTCCCAGTTCCCTTCCATACGAGCACCGAGCTACGTCTTCTCCTTCTCGGTTCGATTTACATCTCTTCCCACATGTAACTACTATGCTGCCTAATGCCGCTTGTATCGTTTCAACCGTGTTGCCTTTCGCTGCGAACGATGTCATTTCATTGCCACGACTGTCCCAAAAAAAAAAACTGCATTTCAGAGATTCAACAAACGGTTTTTGATCAATAACATTTGTAGATGAATTGTACTAGATATAGAAAGACAACTTGAACAAGTGTCGCTCGTTTTAATAAAAATATTAATGAATTAGTTTATAATTCATTAACTACAATCACTTATCTCGTTTAGTTGATTTCGATGACGTCATTTAGGTGAGTCACGAAAATAAAAATGATAGGACTATTAATACGTGGTGTTTCGATTAAGTTTGGTACGAGTCTTATGGATAAGATAATAAATGCAAGGGAGTTTGATGGTGCGGACAGGTCTGTCGAGTTAACGTCGTCTCATCTGGCAACCTCGCGGCGTTCCGGTCGCGCTGTTTTGATTATTTCAACGATTCTTTCTAACGCGTTCTATATTTAGCAACACGAATGTAGGCTGCAGGCATTCAGTACCTTGGGAGCCACGTATTATTATTACATGACAATGGCTGGCAACCGATAGTTCGGTGTCGGTTATGTTGACAACGAGCGTTCGGTGCGAGCGGTACCGATTCGGACGAAATGATAGGAAGGAAAGCGTCGGAGATCGCGCGCGCGGAAACAACAGGCTGCCGCGTCTGACGGAGCAGACGACGTGCGTGCGTCTAGCACGGCGGCCGTGAATGTTGTGTCGGGCGTTCGCGACTCGTCGGGCCGCCGAGCCAGTGACCGGTTGCGCGAACCGGCAACGGCGCGCGACTGCCAGCTGATGGGTGCTTCGGGCGCCGTTGCCAGCTGCGCGCGACCGGAGCGATGCCCGCAATGAATGGCATTGCAAGGTCTGCAGCGGTGGCGCGCGGCTCGTGCTCGTGTGTGCCGCACCGCTGCTCCGAGAACGTTCGCACCGTCCGTCCGTCGTTCGCCGTCGTATCGTTTTGGGCCGGCAGCTACACACGGCCGTTCCAGAACAACCTCATCGCCGTCATTCGCAATCATGTAGTGTGCCCAGCGAAACGGGAATCACACCCGACACCGGACGCCGTGCTGTGCGTTGTGTTGTGCTGTGTAGCGCTGTGCTGTGTTATGACTGTGATGTGTTCAGTGTGAGTGAATGTCGTCGTGTGTTGTTTACTAGTCCTCGTGATGAGAGTGTCGTGGTGTTTCGATCGTCGTTCAAATGCTGTGATATGTGATGAGGCGCCCGGATGTTCACGTTGCTATGGACGGAATGCTGAGAGCGCTGCTTCTTCACTACTGGCATTGTCAGAATCAGAAGGTAATAAACACGACGACATCATCATCAAAAACAACGACAACGATAACAACAGCAACACGCTGTGTAACTAACTGTCATCGTCGTACGAGTGTGTTAAAACGGTCCGCCGAACGTCGTAAACACGAGAGACCGATTGAATTTTGACAGTGTGGCTGTGCGCGTGTCTGCGATCGGACGCGTCTCGACGACGGCCAGTTGACCCAGTGAGGCATCCGGAGATAATGATGATAATGGCCGTGCCGTTGCGAGCCGCGTCGAGAGATCGGCATACGGCGTCGGCGGCGGCGGGGTTTGGCCTCTCTGCCTCTGTGCCTGCCTGCCCGCCACATTGATTTTACAGGTCTCACTTGCACACATACACGCTGTGTACGTGTGTGCTTGCTTGCTTGCTTGCTTGCTGTGCTGTTCACTAAAGGAATGTCTCGTCTATCTCTGTCTCCGTCTGACGGGTGGCGGTGTCGGTCGACCGGGGGGGAGGGGACAGATGAGACAGTGGGACCAGCACTACTCCGTGTTACGTATTTACCGTGTATATGTGTTCACTTCAGCACGTTTCTGTCTATGTATTCGTTGTTGGTCGTGACCGCGGTCGCGCTTCTATGTTTTGTGAAATGACTTGGAAAGTCGGTCCCTTGTCGTGGTCGTATCGTTATTCGTTCGTCTAGGAATCTCATCTTCCAGTTTGACACGGCTTGATCGTCGTCGTCGTCGTCTCGTTAGTTGTGAACGATTAGAAACTCTCTCGCGATATGACATGTGCAGTGCCAGCAGTGTGCGGTGATAGCGACGAACACGTTGCCAGATTGACGCGATAGTCCTTCGTCATTCACGGTCGTCGTTGTCGTTCGTTCCTCGAAAAAAACTTAAGCCGTTCAACGGTTACGTTGATTGCTGACCGACACCCGCGCTCCTAAAATAATAAATGCTGTGCTCGCGTTTCTCCTGGCCTGTGGCATGCATATCACCGCTGGGCAGCAGCCATTTGCAAGTATGTAAAAGACACATACGTGTGTGTATTTTGTTGTATTGGTGATATGGGTTTCGGTTCTCTCGTTCTTTTCGTTCCGTCGTTCTCGAAAAGGTCGGACCGTGACGGCGCCGAGTCACTCGGTCGAGCACGCAGAGAGCCAAGGGTGGCTAGCTCTCCTGCACCAACACACTGCCGCTGGCGGACGACGAGATGTGAAATAATCAATATCGCACTCCCTTGATTCAATCTGTTCATTGCTGCTCGTGTTACCGTCGGCCCCTTAGCCGCCCTCTAAATAAAGTAACGACCGCCTTTCCGAAACCGACTCCGGTTAACTCGCCGTTCCCGTTTCCCTTTCGAACTTCCCTTTACTACCCTTATCCGATCGAAAACATAACATACATACATACACACGATGATAAAAACGCAGCCACTATAGCCGTGAGCTACGTAATATTCTTATATCACGTGTCGCTGTTTAGACACGACACGTTGCCCGTTATCGATATGTTTTAACTGTAATAAGGGAACGCGCTATGAAATGAACGCTTACGATTAATTCACATGGCTGCATTATACACAGTACAATATTCAAATTGGTTGGCTCGATTTGTCAAGGACGTCGTCAACTGTAAATAACATCTAAATTTATTTACTATATTATATCTATCGTTGTGATGATCCGCAATATCATAGTGCTGTAATTTGTACGTGCGCAGCGGAACGCACACCTTCCACAAAACGTCGGAGTATACGGTCTTTTATAAATACGTCTCCTCTTCGCTTCCAGTTCCTGTCGCTAACCGATATCACCCTTCGTCTCCCGCCTCCCGTCGCCCGTCTCCTCGTCGCGTGCTCAACCCGAAGCTCGCTCGCTCGTTCGCTCGCCCGTCCGTACGTCTTGCCTTGCCGTGTGCTTTGCGTTGCTTCCGAACCTCGGCTGCCTGCCTGCCTGCCTGACTGTTGGTCGTGTGTACATAAACATACGGACGATATTTACGTTGATGAAACTGTACTGGCTGAGGTCGTTTACGTCATCGTATCACCTAGTGCGCTATATTTTTAGAACGAATAATAATACGAGTTAACGACTGAATTCACCGTCTGAAAACTCATCGAACGCACGGACCCGGCCCACGGGACCCGGTTGCCGCTGAATCCCTCTCGTTAACCGCGATGCCCCGTCGTGTTGCGGAACTCGGCGCCGGTGCATTTACCGCATTCGCGAACCGGCCTGACGTCGCAACAAAGCCGTTTTAATCCGTATCAATATGGACTCCCACTTGATTTGCTTGCGTGGCAGCGCCGTTTAACGTCGCGTTATTTATAAAACTCGTGCGAAAACTTACCGTCTCCGACACTGTACGGCAGTGGTTCTTAATCGGAGGTGCGACCTGTAACCGTGCTTTTCTGTGTCGTCCTATTCATTGACGGACGTACGAGTTAAGGACCGCTGCTGTGCAGGGCACGAAAGCGAGTTGGTTTCGCTCAGATAAGCCCTCTCGCCTTTTTCTCGCCCGTGTAATTATACATCGGACGCAGGCGCGTTGCCCGTCGACTAGTTTATGTGCTCTTTGCGAAATTTTTGCATTTTCCGGCTTTTTGTTTTCATACCGCACCGGAATAAAATCGATATCATCCTTGTTTTTCCGCGGTCAGCTGAAAACTAACCGCGTTCGTTACACTGCTTTAAATAATTTAGGAATCACAACGTCCGGGTTCGAACGAAGTCTTTATTACTACGCACGGGGACATGTTTAAATGGTTTTCGTGCTGAAACGGTCGTTTGACGTTAGTGGCTCGTAAAAACGACACTATCCACCCGGTGGAGGTAATAATTTGGAAAAAATGTCAAATCGTTATACAAATGAATGGACGTTGACTCTCTGGGTCACTTTTTTAATCCCACGGTGGTTTTGACAACTTATTGTAACGCTTTTATTTATCCTCGGTTCACAAAATACGGCGGAATGTTGTTGGCAACACTGTACGGAGAATCATAGCTGCAACAGTTAATGATGTATTTTCACGTGTTTAGTAGTTCAGGCGAGTTACTAAATCCAGTCATTCGTGTTTAGTTATTTATAAATATGTAAGCCCGCAGGTTCCTCGTTCATGACATATTAGCTTGTTGCAATTTTTTTTTTTTTTTTTCAAAGAATAGATAAGCTACGGTCGTCGATAGTTTAGTTGCAGTGACATAATCGTAAAGTTACAAGTTGGTCTATCTGTCCGGAAATTGAAAACGTCTCGAATCGGTATATTACGGTGGTAACTAAAATGTGATGTGTAAATAAGGGGAATGATCGTGACGTGATATCGAGGCCATTTTGTTCGGTGGGAACGTTCGTTTCTGGCGATCGTCGTGCGGCAGAGCAGAGGTTGACGTTATGAAAAGCGAGATATGCTGCGCGAGGAGGTATCCGGTTTGTTTTTCGCCAAGTGCTGTACGTCGAGCGCGCGGGCATTATTCAGTACTCAGGTAGTTTGCTCGATAACGCAACGGATATAATAGCCGGTCGCACTCGCACAGAGAGCACACGGGGCACACGGAGGCTCTAAGCACAAGACGAGGCTGTTGACCTATTCATTCCGCATGCGATTTGGGGAAAGTAACGTTTGTCTTTTGCGCATCGCGCGATTCGAAACCGAATGCAGTTATAAAGTAACGTGTCGTACTGGAATAAAAACGAGAAAAGAAATGGAATAGTAGTAGTAGTAGTAGTTAGTCGAGTGCAGTCTCGCGGTATCATCTCTTCTTCTGTTTGCCGCTCGCCCCCTCGCCCTCGGTCCCGTTCGCCTTCGTTCGCCCCCGAGAGAGTAAGCGAGCCATTCTACAGGCGAGCAAGCAAGCAGCATTCGATGAGACTTGACCGTTCTGCGTTACAAAAACATTGAGTCACTATGCGAAGAAGAGACGGACACTGTCGACTGTCGACACCGACGATACGGCCGATACCGACGTCGTCTTCGGTCTCGGGCATGAGCCGCGATCGAACGGAATCTGGTTTCGTGCGCACGTGATTTGATGAATTCCTTAGGTTCGTAAACGGTTGAACGAAGCGTTTCGTGGCCATTTATAGTGTGTGTGCGGCTGATATGACGGACGGTAGCGGGGGAGCGGGCGGGCTCTCGCCGGCCGAATGCATGGGTGAATAATGTAAATAGCTGGTACACTTTCCTCTCTCTGTGTGAAATGTCTGAATATTACTCGACCTAAAAAAATGAGGCTCGCTTCGTGCGGACTGTTGTAGTAATAACTTGTCGTTTCTGTTGCCGTTACAGATGTCAGCTGGCTCTCAAATACAGATGGCACCTCAAACGACCGTCAATTCAGCCCAGTCAGTTCATAGTCAAGACTCCAATATGAGTACAGGTAACTAAAACGATCGGGTCGTACCGATTCGATTCGATTCATGACAGGATGTCCTCCATTCGAACCTATTTGCGTTCTCGTATTTGTTTCTAGCTCGCCATTATCAGTAAAAACCGCCTTATCAGCTGTTGTTAATTTTAATGTTATCATCTTTTTTAAAAACATTTCTGTAATGTTTGTAATTTCATGGAACTTAATCTCTTTACCAATATTATTTAATTTATTTTTACACAACGCTTTATGTCGTTTCATTCACGGAGTCGTCGGATTCAGGTCCGATGTAAAAATAT
Source organism: Quadriops clusia (assembly GCA_033557875.1). Taxonomy (NCBI): domain Eukaryota; kingdom Metazoa; phylum Arthropoda; class Insecta; order Coleoptera; family Hydrophilidae; genus Quadriops; species Quadriops clusia. Next base: position 8,729 of record JAWQRP010003695.1, read on the forward strand.
ATAAACGTCGTCGTCGAAAAGAAGAGGCGTATTTTAAAATAGTACGTTTTACCTAGCAGTATTTAGAATCGATTCGCATTTATAATTATCGGCGGAGACGTTCAATTCGACGGTCGGTCAGTCGGTGTATCGTACCGAATCGTAATCGGACATCCTGCGCGTTCACAAACGTCGGTCGGCATGCGGCATGCACACATACATACGACAGGCGATTTCTCAATATCTATTGTTTCTTGTATCGCTTCTGTGTACAGTCGCGCGCACGATTTTACGGTCGTCGTCGCGAATGCAGTCGCCGATTGATTCGCGCCGTATGACGATCGTCGTCGTTTTCGATGTGCAGGTTCGTCTCACAGCGACAAAGAGGTGGACCCAAATACTCCCGAGAAGGTGCCTCGGACACCTTCGGAAAGAAAGCGGAAACGCAAGATGGACGACACGGGCGTCGTGGTGGCCGTGCAGGTCGGGACGAAGGGCGCGCGGACCGCGTCCGGCGAGAACAAAAAGATCAACGAGTATTTCGTGAAGCACGCGGGAAACAGCCCGATCCGGCACGGCGGCGCGAAGAGCCCGTCGCCTCAGCAGAGCTATCCGATGGTGAGTAGCGTTACTAATAAATTCGAAAGTGGTTGCCGGCGTGTGCGCGCGCGCGGTGGCGCCATCTGTTCCCCGAGGTCAAACGACACGTGTGTGTTTATATGTAGTATCCACCGTCACCGTCGCAGGTAACGCTCACGTCACCGTCGGTAGCGGTGAACCCGGTGCCGTTCGAGTTCTACAAGCAGCAGCAGCGACAGCAGCAGGAGGCCGCGGCGGCGGCGGCGGCGGCTGCGGCCGCCGTCGCGGCCGCCGCCAGCCGGCCGCTGATGGTCAGCAAGCAGGTGCAGACGGAGCTGACGTGCCAGCGCATCCAGGAGTTCGAGACGCAGGCCTCTTCCGACCTGGAGGCGCGCAACAACAAGATCGAGGAGCTGTCGCGGTCCAACGAGGAGATGCGGCACCAGCTGTCGGCGCAGCAGAAGACCATCGACCAGCACAAGCAGCAGATCAACAAGTGCATCGACGTCGTCAAGAAGCTGCTGAAGGAGAAGAGCAGCATCGAGAAGAAGGAGGCGCGGCAGAAGTGCATGCAGAACCGGCTGCGGCTCGGCCAGTTCGTGACGCAGCGGGTCGGCGCCACCTTCCAGGAGAACTGGACGGACGGGCACGCGTTCCAGGAGCTGGCGCGCCGCCAGGAGGAGATCACGGCCGAGCGCGAGGAGATCGACCGGCAGAAGAAGCTGCTGTTCAAGAAGAAGCCGTCGAACAGCGAGTCGGGCCGCAAGCGCAACAACTCGACGGCGCTGCACAACGGCACCGAGACGGGGGCGGGGGCCGGCATCGTGGGGGGAGCGGGCGCGGTCGGCGGCGGTGGGGGCGGCGGGGCCACGCCCACCGGCAACTCGGGCGGAGGCACGTTCCTGAAGCCGGACAGCGTGCCGTCGATGACGCTGCAGGAGTACTACGAGGCGGACGAAATCCTGAAGCTGCGGCAGAGCGCGCTGAAGAAGGAGGACGCGGACCTGCAGCTGGAGCTGGAGAAGCTGGAGCGCGAGCGCAACCTGCACATCCGCGAGCTGAAGCGGATCCACAACGAGGACCAGTCGCGGTTCAACAACCACCCCGTGCTCAACGAGCGGTACCTGCTGCTGATGCTGCTCGGCAAGGGCGGCTTCAGCGAGGTGCACAAGGCCTTCGACCTCAAGGAGCAGCGGTACGTGGCCTGCAAGGTGCACCAGCTGAACAAGGACTGGAAGGAGGACAAGAAGGCCAACTACATCAAGCACGCCCTGCGGGAGTACAACATCCACAAGGCGCTGGACCACCCGCGCGTCGTCAAGCTGTACGACGTCTTCGAGATCGACGCCAACTCGTTCTGCACGGTGCTCGAGTACTGCGACGGCCACGATCTCGACTTCTACCTGAAGCAGCACAAGACGATCCCGGAGCGCGAGGCGCGTTCCATCGTGATGCAGGTGGTGTCGGCCCTCAAGTACCTCAACGAGATCAAGCCCCCCGTGATCCACTACGACCTGAAGCCGGGCAACATCCTCCTGACGGAGGGCAACGTCTGCGGCGAGATCAAGATCACCGACTTCGGTCTTTCGAAGGTGATGGACGAGGAGAACTACAATCCGGATCACGGGATGGATCTGACGTCTCAGGGTGCCGGTACCTATTGGTGAGTTTTGGTACTAGCTTGTGTAGTTCGGTCGGTAACCGAGCGGTCGGCATTGCAGGTATCTACCGCCGGAATGCTTCGTCGTCGGAAAGAACCCGCCCAAGATCTCCTCCAAAGTGGACGTCTGGAGCGTCGGGGTCATCTTCTACCAGTGCCTGTACGGCAAGAAGCCCTTCGGACACAACCAGTCGCAGGCCACCATCCTCGAGGAGAACACGATCCTGAAGGCCACAGACGTGCAGTTCGCCAACAAGCCGACGGTGACGAACGAGGCCAAGGGGTTCATCCGCGGCTGCCTGGCCTACCGCAAGGAGGACCGCATCGACGTGTTCGCGTTGGCGCGGCACGAGTACCTGCAGCCGCCGATGCCCAAGCACCGTTCGCTCACGTCCACGCAGTCGCAGCAGGCGCAGGCGCAGCAGTCGCCGCAGCAGCAACAGCAGCAGCAGCAACAGCAACAGAACGCCTTCTCGACGGGCATGTTCGGCGGCATGAACGCCTCGTCGTCGTCATAGTCGCGCGCCGGCTGCCGCGCGCGCCCCCCCAAGGCGCTGCGGCCGCGCCGGTAGTACTCGCATCAAGTTCCTGGCCGCGCGGACGCTGACGCCGTTTCCGAGTGCCGCGTGCGTGTTTCTGTGTGTTGTGTGTGTATGATGAGACTGTCCCGTCTGCGACGTTCCGACCGCCCCGCCCCGCCCCTCACCGCACCCCATCGGCCGACGCTTCTTCCGCTCAGCTTCTTCAGCAGATCGTTCACGTTATCGTGTTTGTACAGCGCAGGTTTATTATTATTACTACTACTACTACTATTACTACTATACTTCTTCTTCTACTACTACTACTACTACTACTGTATTGTATCGTTACGTGCTATATATATAAATACGTTCCGGACAAGTGTGTATATACAACAACTACAGACCGACGGCGATCCCCCGGCCATCACTACCGCCCCCGCCCCCCCCTCACCCGATTCGTTTTATACATCAACTGTGAACAATTCGATGCATATATTATTCATTACCTTATAAATATATACTATACATATATATATATAAACATATATGATGATGATTATGTCTTTATATATACATACATACAAAAACTACGCTATATATATATATATATATAGACAGAGAGAGTGAGTTGCGAACAAGTGAAATCATATGGAACTGTAAGTTATTTTATGAAGTGACCTTGCTTTGTATCATAGGAAAGAGTGTGTTTGTTGTAAACATATTGTTTTTGTTTTTCCATTTTTTGGGCTGGTGACAGCGAAATGCGCGACAGTGAGCATGCCACACGTTGTTTAAGTTTATTATCTCCAGAGACAAGTAATAATAATAATAATAATAAATTTATTATTGATTCACCACTTGGTTATACTGCTCTGTCTGCCGTCGGCGATGGCGACGGCCCGTTGTGAATTGCCAACGCATCCCACCACCACCACCATCACTACCACCACCACCTGACTCACTCGCTCCTCCCACGCATGTTGTCTTTGTACATTACTCTTTTTTTTATTGTAATTATTATTATTATTAACGACGTCATTATTATTATTATTATTCATATTATTATTATTATTTTAAAAAGAACTATTTTATTTCCGACGAGAATAAAAACAATCGACAGTTCTCATCGTGGAACTTGAAACTTTTAAGCGCCTTGTTTTATTCGCATTCCTTCGTCTCCCGTCTGTGCTAACGTCGATACCTTCACTGTATGTTTTTTTTTATGTTTGTTTTATAACTGATCATTTCTTGCAGCATCCCATGGAAATTACGGCGGAAAATATTGATGTCGATGTCAAGAATAAACGTGTTTTACAGTGGCGTGCCCTTTTTTTATGATGGTATAATTCTCTTAACAGATTTACGGTCAACCATTAATATAATAAGTTTTTTGAATAAAATTTTATTGTACTAAGCTAGGAATAAATTGTTAAAAAAATGTTGCATATACGCAACGTTGACGTTAAATCGG